>CM064490.1:27018422-27086993 GCA_032716605.1 Paralithodes platypus
ATGCAGGGATGCAACGTTTCTTCTTATGGCTACTGTAGGAAGGTCCTGTAGTGGTTTCAGGGTTATTGATTAAACTAATAGCTTTTTTTTGGATTTTGTCCCACTGCCCCCATGCAACCCCCCCCCTTCCCCCCCACAGAGGTGAACAGTAATCCATCTGAGAGCGCACATGACATTTATATATTACGGCCAACTGCTCGTCAGTGAAGAATTCTCGACATCTGTACAGGAGTCCCAGTTTTTTTAGAGGCATTCTTAGCAATGGCTTCTAACATCATTTGTCCAGCTCAAGTTATTAGTTAATGTTTACACCGAGAATGTCATTACTAGGGGAAGTGGGAATACTTTACAGTATTAAAAAATATATCTGAGTCGATGAGATTCTGTCGTTTAGAACATTGAATGTACTTGGTTTTCTGTGCATTAAAGGAAACCTAGATTCTCTTGTCCCCCCATTCCTTAAATTCTAGAAAGGTCCTGGTTCTAGAAATTGCAGTTTGTTATTTTTGAATTTTATAAGATCGGGTTGGGTGAAAGACTTGGTAAATGTTAAGGAACTGTGGAGTGTTGAGGTCATCTGCGTAGGAATGTATTGGATTATGAGTGGTAGATATGAGATCATTGATATGAATGAGGAACTAGTTGGGGCCAAAACTGATCCCTGGGGAACACCAGCATTTATTGGAGTGAAATATGAGAAATAAAGGCCATCTACCACACACGTATTTTCCTGTTATGAAGCAATCAGAAGAAATTAGTGTAACTAATGAGGCAAGGCCGTAGTGTGAACCAACAAAAATCTTCGACAATAATGATTGATGCCAGACTCTATCAAATGCCCTTTGATATATCCAGTGCTGTTGTATGTGTTTTCACCATGTTGGTCTGTAGCTTGGTTGAATTTGATGCGTAAGAAGGCACTTGAAGAATGTCTGCAGTTAGATCGACAAAAAAAATCGTCTAACACCATATTGACCCTATCACTGATTAATTTATTTTTCCTCCAGATGCTTAAGTAATGTGAATTATTTAATATAATTTTAAACAACTTTGGCCAAGAGTGGAAGTTATAGCTATTGGTCTGTAGTTTGATGGATCTGAAGAGGCACCTTTTTTAGGAACTGGATGGATGGGTTTGCTTCTTTTACCAGGGTTACTGGGAAGCATGAGGTATGATTACACAGACTGAAAATTTTTGCAATACAGGAGCGAGCACCAAGGAGCAATTCTTAAGTACTATTGGAGGAATTTCATCTGGACCTGGAGCCTTATCTACTGAGAGATTCCTGCAAAAATAGTTTTGACATGTCCCTGAGTGTGGATCTTAAGTGAGGGAATTTTCAGGTGAATGAGTTTAAGAAGTACAGGGACATCTATGATTTATTATTTGTCATCTAAGGTTGAGTTGGTGGAGAGAAATCTCTGCAAGAAGGTTAGCTTTTACCCTCGTGGAGTTACTTACAAGATTGCCAGTCGGCAGATACATTTAATGGTGGAATGGAGAATTAGTGAAGTTGGATTTGAATGAAGTTAAAGAGTAGACCAACATAATTTTTGTTTAATCATTGTTGGATTACTTTAGAAGTTTACTTTGCCTGCTTATGAAAAAGTTTGATGTTAGTTTAGGTTTAATACAGTTTTTGGCATGATTTCTGATGTTTCTAAAGTAATTAAAGGCTTCATGTGTTTTTGATCTTGTGTATGCATTGTAGGCTATTGCTTTTTGTTCAGTTACTCTAACACAATTATGGTCAAACCATTTAGGTGAATTAGATCTTTTACTGTACTTTTGATGAGGTATAAAGTTTCCATTCCAATTTTTACAAAATCTTGTATGTGGCTCAAGGTGGAGTGTGCATCATAAGAAAAGAGAGAGGTCCAGGGATTATCAATAAAGAAACCTTGAAGACCCTCCCATCTGCCCTATCGTAATGCCATTTAGTCCCCAAAACAGGTTCAGAGTGGGAAGGTGTGGTAGGTGATAGACAGGTGGCCATGTATCAGAGAGTGTTCAGAAGATCCAAGTGGGGACCTCACTGTAACATCATAATTTTCTGAATTGGTTGTTAAAAATAAGTCCAGTAGGTGGGAATTATGATTAGGATTATCTGGTACACGTGTGGGTTGGTTGACTAGTTGAATGAGATTAAATGAGTCTGCAAATAGCTCACATTCAAGACCAGCATCATCAGTCCTGGCTGAATGAGTGAGCCATTCAACATTATGGACATTAAAATCACCCAACACAGTGATTTCAGAAGAAGCATTTAAGTTGAGGACACTGAGTTGTGAGGACAGAGAATCAAAAAGACTTTGCTCTGGAGGAGTATTTGGGGAATGGTAGATGCAACATATGTATTTAAATTTACCAGCAGCTAAATTTAGCTAGAGACTTGAAGATGGTATGGGAAATTACCTTATGATGTTGCCGAACAGTGGCGGTACGCGGCAACCCCCTAGCCCATCCGCGCGGGTGAATGATATTTGGCATGGCCAAGGGGCAATTTAAAAAAATAAAAAAAATAAATTTTTTTTTTTTTTTTTTTTTTATACTGGGCTGATTTAAATGTTTTTTTTTTCAGGCCTTGGATTATATAAGGCTTCCCGCAGCCCACCAGTAAAACTTGTATCAGTCTTGCCGCACTTGCCGGGTTAAAAAAAAAACGGACAAATCTGCTGGTCTCTAGTGTACATTTAATCTAAACTAGCTGGGGTTCAGTGGGTTAATGTAGGCTATACTCTATCACCTAACATTCAAGGTTTGTGATCAAATAATGTAAGTATATATATATATACAGGGTGTATTTAACAACACTGGTACAGACTATGACAAACATATTGTAAAATTAACATTGTTGCATCATATTTTCCTAGAAATGTGTTATTAATGAGATACATGCTTATTTTTAAGAGTAGCAAAAAAAGGTTACAAATATAGCACTAAATAATTGATACATGATAAACATGTTTACTATGGACTTAACTAAAGGAACATTTTAGGTTTACTTATTCACACGTTTTTTATTAGGAAATCCAAGTATAATAGAATATGGTGATGATAATAGGTGGTTAGCTGAAAAATTATTATTATTAGAAACAAATATTAGCTTAAACAAAATATATAACATTTATAACTCTGGCACAGGGTATAATGCTGATGCCCAAGTCTGGGTCGGGTATCACAACGCAGCAGAGGATAATTTAATGATTTATGAAGCATAGTTCTACTGGGGGCTGATATTTCCTTTGTTGAATGAAATTCACAGAAATGTATTATGTCTCGGTATAAAGATTCAAAGATTAAAAATAAATGGGTATGATTAATTTCTCAAAACTGTATTACATCAGTTGATGGGGATGACAATTATTTCAATAAATACGTTATTACACTGTTATGACCATGTACAGCTGGCCAACTTAGTCCTGCGACAAAATGTTGTGATGTGTGGAAGTGTCTGGCATTTCATCCGTAGTAAACATCCTAGTTTTATGAATGAATCACTCAAACCATATGGCGTATGAAAAAAGGTACGTGATTGGGTGAGATGAGAAATATCGGGGAAACTCTATGTTATCCTTTATTTGCACTAATATAGTGCAATATAGAAGTTCCAGAATGATGCTAACTAATAAAATGATATCAAATGAAGAATAGTACAGTTAATACTAATACAAATCCTATCCATCTTCAAATTATTAGGCATGGCAGAACATGTGAGTGTGTTGGTGGTGGGGGATTCGTTTAGATTTAATCTAGACGAAACGCCGGGTTTAAATGACTCACAAGTAAATGGTTGTAATTAAGATACCTGGATATTGATTGATTGACTTATACATTATATGGGCACTATGGCTTAAATACTGTTAGAATAAATATACAGTTTGTAGTGTAAATGTCTGAACTTGATTTTGTATTTATATTTTGATTTAAGAGTTTCTGGGGATATGAATTCGTAATCCGGTTCTCTTTTATAAAGTTAGAAAACAACATTGAAAAGGTGTTCTGGTAATGAATAGCTATTTCCTTAGAATATGAGAAATCGTTTTTAATCTGCAGGCGATGTTATTCAACTTAAAAAGGACCAGTCAGTTAAATTATTAACTGACATTTGTATTAACCCCTTGATCCGTAGAGGTTTTTCCTAAGCTTATCATGAACATTTAGCAGTAGCATACATAATAATACAGTAGTCGTCCGCTGATTGAAAGAGTTAAGGTAAATACAATACATTGGCTGTAGCTGGAATTACAAAGTCATAATCCGTTTCAAAAGGGTTGACATATACTTAACCTAACTATGAGAGGTGTTTCCAAATCAGAGTAAGGTTGCCTCATGTTTGCGATACTAAAAGTATATATATATATAGTGCGTCAATGTATGAATAGTAAGGTTGCCTCATGTTTGCGATACTAAAAGTATATATATATATAGTGCGTCAATGTATGAATAGTAAGGTTGCCTCATGTTTGCGATACTAAAAGTATATATATATATATATAGTGCATCAATGTATGAATAGTTAACAAATAATAGCAGGCTAAACAATGAATTAAAGGGCCGAAATATTTGTGTTTTAGTTAGTTTGTATTTTGCAGATTAATATCACCTCTAGTTCCTATTGCAACATTTTTGCATAGTACTTGAGTATATACGATGTCCTATTGTAAATATGTCATGGAATTTATATTGTCATGCTTCATAATTCGAAATATTTTCTCCCATTCTTGCTTAGAGCACTTCAGACATTTCATTGCAAATTATATTTAATTAAGTTTTAAATATCTGGAAGCATTTCATTGCAAATTATATTTAATGTATTTTGCTGTATCAAATAACAGGGCTTGATTATCAATAAACCGATACACATTTGCTGATAGGGAACGACATGGGCTTCTATCAGTCACATGAACAACAGCATTAGTTTTCAATTCAGACAACGACGGATATTTCTCGGACAACGTGATGTGCATGGCTTTTTCAGAAAAGATGAGGACAGGATTGTAACATAATGTAGCACAACATTCAGATGACACACACACAGACATACAAACACACACACAGGGGAACTTTGCTGTCATTAGCTCCATTATAATACTTCGCCTACGCTGCAGTCACTAAATAAATTGTACATACAGTATGTCCTAGAATGCCGCTGCATATTGTTTTTTCCTTGCAATGGGTTGAAATTTACGTTTAGCCTATATATTGAGTTAGTTATATTGTTAACAGATAAATTGTGAACGTGATTATATTAACATTTATATAATTAATCCTTGAATAGACGCCTTTTCTAGACCGAATGCAACTCTATAAAATTAACTGAATCTATACGTAGTCGACGTATTGAAGAGGTATATTGAATTTGTATTGCATTCCTCATTTTACTAGAGGTCCTACTAAAACTTAAAGTAATATGTTGGCGGTAACTGAAAACATATAGTGTATGTAACCATAGGCTGCAAGAGAGTAAGGTATTTACATATACAGTATGTAACCATAGGCTGCAAGAGAATAAGGTATTTACATATACAGTATGTAACCATAGGCTGCAAGAGAGTAAGGTATTTACATATACAGTATGTAACCATAGGCAGCAAGAGAGTAAGGTATTTACATATACAGTATGTAACCATAGGCTGCAAGAGAGTAAGGTATTTACATATACAGTATGTAACCATAGGCTGCAAGAGAGTAAGGTATTTACATATACAGTATGTAACCATAGGCTGCAAGAGAGTAAGGTAGTTACATATACAGTATGTAACCATAGGCTGCAAGAGAGTAAGGTATTTACATACAGTATGTAACCATAGGCTGCAAGAGAGTAAGGTATTTACATATACAGTATGTAACCATAGGCTGCAAGAGAGTAAGGTATTTACATACAGTACTGTAACCATAGGCTGCAAGAGAGTAAGGTATTTACATATACAGTATGTAACCATAGGCTGCAAGAGAGTAAGGTATTTACATATACAGTATGTAACCATAGGCTGCAAGAGAGTAAGGTATTTACATATACAGTATGTAACCATAGGCTGCAAGAGAGTAAGGTATTTACATATACAGTATGTAACCATAGGCTGCAAGAGAGTAAGGTATTTACATATACAGTATGTAACCATAGGCTGCAGAGAGTAAGGTCTTTACATATACAGTATGTAACCATAGGCTGCAAGAGAGTAAGGTATTTACATATACAGTATGTAACCATAGGCTGCAAGAGAGCAAGGTATTTACATATAATAATTGATAATAAGGGAGTGTGTTTTAGTTGAGGGGTTATTATGTTAATGTTTTCTTTATATTCTTATAAAGTGAGTTTGAACACAAGATATCTTTACCCATTTTCTTATATTCACCATGTTCCGTCTCCCTCTCTCTCTCTCTCTTTCTCTCTATCTATATCTATATCTATCTCTCTCTCTCTCTCATAGATATATATTGACAGAGGAATGGGAACAACAACAGACCGAGTGATATTGATCAGGCTACTCATTTAGGCCTATTTAATACCGGAAAGGTAGAAATATCTCAGTTGACTTAACATTGCAGTTAATGGGGGTTTCATTGGGTTGTATTTATTAAAGAAAATATTGAAAGAGATGCAGCCTCTGAAATAATATTAGGACTGGTCAGCCAGTTATAAAGTTAACTAATAGTTATGAATCCTTTGATTCCTAGAGGTTCTTCATAAGCTGAGTAGCCTATGGACATTTTGAAGTTACACTAGCAAAATTAAATATATGTCGCCTGATTAGGCCTATAAGGGTTAAGCTCTATACAATAATTCGATTGTAGTTAGAATTACAAAATCCTCATATGTGACAAACACGCTCTTTGGTAGGGATGCAACTGATGCAAGTATTGTAATATCATGTGTTGTTTTTTGCACTTCGTGTGTGCCTTATTACAGAACATGCATATAGACTTATAGGATGCCTTTTAAATGACACACAAATAATACATGAAACATATATATTCCGACATATTATCATCAACATAATAAAATGGTGCTAGTTGCATCCCTACAGTGAATGATTTTGATCACGGATATGGTTTTCCCTTCCTTCCTCTGGAACCCTGGGGGCGTGGAAGGTGGAGCACCGCCGCTGATCTAGGGTTGGAAAAAGGTATTCTAAATTGGGCGAATGGTATTTTATGTTTTGAATGCCAGTATTGTTTATAATTATGAGTAGGTGTTGTGAATTATATGTAAATGCGAAATGAATTGTTCCCTACCATTTTATCATATTATTTTTCCCTTTTTATCTGAAGTCATGTTTCGCCATACTATGTTATGATCCAATCCTTAATTATTCTCTAAAAAGGCAATCACATTGTATTATTAGAATAATGTTTGTCCTCTAGGAGTCCGGTTCAATAAATGTGTTTGTTTGTCAGATCGAAGCCTGCTTTACTCTCCATTACTAAACGAGTACCTACCGGTATACACAAAACTCCTTGGTTATTACAAATAATATATTGGTAGGAAATCCCTGGTATTCTATGCGGCAGAAAAATGTTACTATATTATGTAATGAAATAGTTCCAATTACAAAAAGTAGCAACCAGTGACTCAACAATATGCTCGTTTACCCCCTGACTCCCCTCCCCCCTCCCCGGCCCAGCACTCCTACCATCACCCACCACCACCACCACTACCACAACCATGTACATGTACCATGTCCTGTACTATAGGACAAGCGGGGTTCACTTTGAGATTGACAAAGAATAAAGACATTGCGATTCAAGGGCCGTTACAAAAGACTGTAACTTCTGAAGTGTGCAACATAAGAGAGATATTAACACCCCAGCCGCGGGGCCCGTCATATGTCGATCGAGAGAACCATGGCCATCCCTGCGGGGCTCGACATGTCTGAAGGGATGTTGAGCACATTATCGGCTCTGAGAGAGAGTCCACGGGTTGCGAGTATGATAGAAGGGCTCTGACTGCTCGGCATGGACCTAGTCCCGCCACTGAAGTAACCTCTGCACCATCCCACACCCCAGGCCTCGTGAGAACACGGAAAAACTGGGGAATTTACCGTATTTTAAGGTTTTTCCCCTCGTGTTGCAACATTGTTGCAAGAGAACCCGTGGTTGTAGAAAAATTATTCAGGTGTCAGGGAAAAGAATTACTATTTTGTTATATTTTTCGTTCACCTCAGTAAACTTATATTACGTGTGAGGCTGAGTGAGCTGGTGCTTCGGGAATGTGAGCGGGTTGAGAGAGGGTGAGCTAGTGATAGTGCCTGGTTGACTGTACCCAGTCGAGATAGGCGGAATGAATGAATGAAGCTTTTTTTTCGGTTCAGTAGTTAAAGTTTCAGGCCTGCCTCTCCACCAAGTTGCATTTGTCCCCCAGCAGCACAGCAGGCAGCACCTCAGTACCCCAGTGGTGAGTTTAAGTTTATTGTTTAAGTTTATTATTGGTTTGCTGTTCGGTTAAGTATTATACTATCTATTCCTTAGTAATAGTAAGTATTGATTTAGTCCATTTATACCGTACAGTAAGGTAAATTAGTCTTATCATTGGTTTGATGTACAGTAATTATATCTTCTATTTCTTAGTGATAATAATGATTTAGAACATTTGTACTGTACCTCAGGGTAACCTTGTTAATTTGCGTTCGTACCATTACCATTGTATTGTTGTACTATACAATAGAGTGACTGAGTAAATTGTTTTGTTTCATGGTACTGTACAGTCGTGGGAATTAATATCTTGTCATTGGATAGAGCATTGTATGGAACCGGAGTACTGTACAGTCATAATCATTAGTACCTATTTTTGTTTTAGGCATTAGGTATGGGGATTCTGTGTAACAAGTGCGTTTATAGTACTAGGTTGGCGATGTGGATGCTGGGTGTTGGGTCCGGACTGGTGACTGTGATTGTGGCCAGTGATCTTCCCGTGATGGCCCCTGGTCCTCTGTGGTGGCCAGTGATGGACAGTGACTGTGGCCAGTGATCTTCCCGTGATGGCCCCTGGTCCTCTGTGGTGGCCAGTGATCTTCCCGTGGTGGCCCCTGGTCTTCTGTGGTGGCTGGTGATCTTCCCAAGGTGGCCCGTGGTCTTCTGTGGTGGCCAGGGGTGATTCCATCGTGTAGTTACCTGCGTGTCCTGACCGATCACTCTATCTTGGAAGACCCATACAGACTTTTATTAATCCCATGGTCCTGTGAAAAAATGTGGTGATACAAGGACCAGTAGAGTTATCAGAGTATTGGTGTGGAGTTGTGCTAAGCACCCGTTTATATTATTGATAATTATCGCGAATAGACTCGCAGCGTTATTATATATAATTTATTAGGGAAAGTGAAGCTCTATGGAATCCTTATAATATACTCACATAGATTCCGTTGTGGGAGAATAGTTTTGATAAGTTTTGTAACTCGATTTTGTCGATATAAATAGTCCCGCGCGTAAACAAACTCAGTCCCACAATCTTGAGAGCTCTGCTATGGACGTGTTCATGTTTACAAAAAGTGTTCAGAAGGGAGTACACTCGCTACGGTAAAGTGTTATGTTCTACAAAGATGTTACTGCATGTCTAATATATGAACCCCCAGTAGCTGGCATGCAATGGCTAGTGTTGTATCCCACGTACTGGGTCTAGGTTAGGTTAGGTTAGGTTGTTTGATTAGGTTAATATACTAGGTCTCGGAAACAAGATTCGTAGTTGCGGTAGTATTTACATCAAAACTATAGTTAACTATCAAATGTATTTTCCCACAGTGGAATCTATGTGAGTATATTATAAGGATTCCATAGAGCTTCACTTTCCCTAATAAATTATGTATAATAACGCTGCGAGTCTTTTCAAAAATATTACCATATTATTTAGTGTTACCTTGGATAGGTCTTTCATAAGCTGTTTCGATTGGGCTACGTATCAGAATCCTAACCTATGCAGTCATCATCTTTGTTCCTTTGTAAATATATGTAAATCTACTAGCATTCTTATGTCTGAGTTTATATATTGTCCTATTGGTTAGAAAGGGTATCTTGGAGATTCAAATTATATAAATAAGGATAGCTTCATAGCCGCACTAGAACCTACTTTAAATTAGTAGAACCTACTTTAAATTCGTAGCGGTGATAGTTCCCTGACATCTGGCGCAGTGTGTAGGATTTCCTTGATGCCCCTTCTTATCTAATATGGACTAAGTACGTACAACTGCTCTGAACTCTTAATTGTATTTCCTCAGATTTTTCCCTGGATGCTTGTTGTCTTCTGTATTGCTGGCGGCTTGTTTACTTGGTGGAGGGCAGAATATATTATATTCACACCATGAGTGACACAGCAAGTATTATAAAGGAGGCAAAATCCTTGGGAGTGTCAGGGGATGAATTATTTAAACTTGTTTCTCTAGCTAATGAACGAGATGAGAGAGCTCATGCCCGTGAACGTGAGAAGGCCGAGAGGAAGAGTGTGGAAAGAGAGAAAGCGAGAGAGCACGAATTGGTGGAAAGAGAGAAAGCAAAAGAATACGAATTGGATGTGTAAAACCTTAAGTCCTCGAATAACACTTGTACTATCAGTGGTAACAACATTAAAGTTCAAATTCCCCCCTTCTCAGATGGCGATGATATCGATTCATACCTTAACAGATTTGAGAAAGTGGCAAAGTTCTACGGTTGGAAGGCTGAAGACTACCCATTTCATTTAGGTACTCTGCTGAAAGGTAAGGCCTTGAAAGTCTATGTGGGGTTACCGATTGAGGTTTCTGAAGACTATCAGAGTTTGAAGCAAGCTCTTTTACAGGCTTTTCAGATAGATGCTAACAACTATAGGAAGCAGTTTAGAGGAATGAAAGCTGGGCCAGACGAGTCCTATGTTAATTTTTTGGCCAAGTTGGAGCAAGTGCTGAGTCGTTGGCTGGTCTTGTCTGACGTTAAGAAGGACTACGATCAACTTTTCAATTTCATGATTAGGGACCAGCTTATAGCCAGTTGCTTACCTGAGGTTCGCGTTTATCTGAATGAACGTAGTGTGGGAAGTAATGCAGCTTGCTAAGTCTGCTGATTTGTATAGCAACGCTCATTATTCCTACAAGTTTCGTTCTACACAGGGTCAACCTTCTGCCAAATCTGAGATGGCTAAACAACCCAAGACTGAGGAGAAGATGGAGTCAAAGAAGTCTAGCTACAAGGTTCGTGGTAAGTGTTTTATTTGCGGTGGAGATGACCATTACAAATACAACTGCCCTCAAAAGGAATCCTCTTCCAGTAAGATATTCAGCGTGAATTTTGTCTTTAATGCTGATATGAAACCTCCTCATGTACTAGTTGATTCTTTTGGAGAAATTGGAGGGAAGAGAGCTGAAGTTTCCTTTGAGTCTATGTGCAATACAGTTATTGTTCATCCCCGATTTGTCTCTGGTAAAATTCTAAGTGGACCTTTGTATACAGTGTATGATATCTTGGGTATAGCTCATAAGTTTCCAGGAGTTCAGGTAAATATTAAGAGCAAGTTCTTTAGTGGAAAGGTCTTTGCTCTAGTTGCTCCATTTAGGTTCACGGTTGTACTTCTTGGCACTATCCCAGGTGTTGAAGCTCCTGCATATACTTACAAGGCACATGATGGGGACAGTAAGGAACCTGTTGTTGTTTCAGCGGTTACTAGATCTATGGCTCAGGCTGAGAATGTAGACAGTAATCCAAAACCTTTAACTACAGATATGGAGACATTCGCTGATGCTGATTCCTTTAGGAAAGCCCAAGAAACCTGTAAGACATTGACCCCCTATTGGAATATGGTAAATGAGAATAAGGAGATTGCATTCAGAGGACGAAAT
Organism: Paralithodes platypus; assembly: GCA_032716605.1. Taxonomy (NCBI): domain Eukaryota; kingdom Metazoa; phylum Arthropoda; class Malacostraca; order Decapoda; family Lithodidae; genus Paralithodes; species Paralithodes platypus. The sequence goes on from CM064490.1 coordinate 27,030,228, forward strand.
GTGAAGTACGAGATCATTAACAAATTGCTTTACAGAGTGTGTGTGGACAGCAAAAACAAGGATGAGGTCGGGAGCAAGTAGCTTCTTGTACCAAAGAAATTTAGGTCTAAGGTGTTGGATGTGGCTCATGAAGGGTTACTAGCCGGACATTTCTCCCATCGCAAGACAGCTGGAAAGGTGTACCAGAGGTTTTTCTGGCCAGGAGTGGGGAAGGACATAGAGAACTTCTGCCGGTCCTGCGAGGTATGCCAGAAGGTAATTCATAGAAGTAGAGTAAAGCCCGTACCCTTAGCTAAGATGCCCATTGTCTCTGAACCCTTCTCTAGAGTAGCTATTGATATTATTGGACCCATCACCCCTAGGTCTAAGAGAGGTCATAAGTTTGTGCTCACCCTGATTGACTGTGCCACACGTTTTCCAGAGGCCGTACCTTTGAAGAATATTGATACCATTTCTGTTGCTGAAAACCTGGTAAAGGGTTCTCTAGGGTAGGTATCCCCAAAGAAATCCTGTCAGACAATGGTAGTCAGCTCAGGTCAGATTTGATGTCCGAGATAAATAAGTTATTGAGTATCAAGGCAGTTCATTCTAGTCCTTATCATAATTAAAGTAATGGATGTGTTGAAAGATTGAACGGTACACTGAAGTCAATGCTTAAGAAGACCTGTGCTGATCACCCTGAGGAGTGGGATCGCTACATTCCTGCAGTGTTATTTGCATACAGGGAGATTCCAAATTATTCTCAAGTTTTCACCCTTCGAGTTGTTGTATGGTAGAAATGTGCGGGGCCCTTTGACTATTTTGCATGAGATCTGGTCGAATGAGGAACTAGATAATGACCTGAGATTGTCTTATAATCATGTCCTAGAACTCCGAAATAGGTTGGAGAGGTCAGCCGAGTTAGCAGCCGCCCATGCCGAAGTTAGCAGTGGGCGCTATAAGGAGTACTTCGACAAGAAGGCGAAACCCAGGAAGTTTTCCGTAGGTGATGAGATGTTATTGTTGTTACCAACTAATAATAATAAGTTGTTGATGCAGTGGAAGGGTCCATATAAGGTAACTGATGTTAGGAATAAAATAGACTATGTAATCAATGTTAGAGGAAAGTCAAAGTTGTATCACATCAATATGGTTAAAAAATATTATCGGAGGAGTGAAGATGAAACTGACAAGGCTGTAGTATCACAGACTACCGCAGCCCCTCCTGGGTTCTTCTGCAATGCTGTCTCGGTAAGTGTTGTACAGACAGAGGAACAATGCATCGAAGGGGATATCCAGTGCTTTGATCCTAAGCAGACATCTGAACTAAATGTTAACCCGGCACTTTCAGATTCGCAGGAGGAGGACCTGAGGAAGCTAGCTGAGGTGTTCCCCGATGTAATATCTAGTTTGCCTGGTAAAACTCATACTGTAGTACATAGTATTAGACTAAGTTCCTATACCCCAGTTCATAAGAAACCTTACCCTGTGCCTTGCCATTTGAAGACGGTGTTCAATGAAGAGATAGACAATATGATTAAGCTTGGTGTCATAGAACCCTCAGATTCACCTTACTGTTCCCCTGTAGTATTGGTGAAGAAGGATGACTCTTATAGATTGTGTATTGATTACAGTGCTCTCAATGGTACAACAGTATTTGATGCAGAACCCATGCCAACCCGTGAGGAGAATCTGGATAAGTTTGTTGATGCTAAATTCATTTCAGAGCTGGATTTGTGTAAGGGTTATTGGCAAATCCCTATGGACCCAGAATCTAAAGTGTATACAGCTTTTGCTACTGACCATGGTATGATGCAGTTTACACGCATGCCTTTTGGATTGAAAACTGGCTGTGCTACCTTTAAGATTGATGAGAAAGGTAACCAAAGATCTCCCTAACTCTAGTTGTTATTTTGATGATTTAGTGATCTATAGTAAGGATTGGAACTCTCACTTGAAACATCTCAGTGATGCCCTTCTCAGTTTACGCAAACATAATCTCACGGTAGGTTCGAAGAAGTGTTTCCTGGGTTACAGTGAGATAAAGTTCCTTGGTTATACTTTGGGAACTAATGAGTTAAAACCTTTGGAGGACAGAGTTCAAGCTATTCAGGAATTGACTGTCCCACAGACTAAATCTCAACTTAGGTCTTTCATGGGGCCGATGAACTTCTACAGGCAATTCATCCCTGGTTTTGCAGAACTGGCTGCACCTTTGACAGATTTGCTGAGGAAAGGGTGCCCTAACCAAATCAGATGGGCTGAGGGTTTGCAGCGGAACTTCCAGGCTTTGCGAGGGACGCTCACAGTTTCTCCCATTCTCCGGTTGCCTGACATGACTAAACCATTTTCTCTTCGTACGGATGCAAGTATGGTGGGTTTAGGTGCAGTCCTACTCCAGGAGACTGATGGTGTCCTTTTACCTGTGAGTTATGCTAGTAGAAAACTTCTGGACCGTGAGAAAAACTACTCTACTATTTAACGTGAAGGTCTTGCAGTCGTGTGGGGGATACAGCACTTCCGTAGGTATTTGTTTGGTACAAAGTCTGTTCTCCAAACTGATCATCAGCCATTGACATACATCAGGAACATGCAGAATGACAATAGCCGCTTGATGAGGTGGGCGTTGATACTCCAATCCTACGACTTCAGGATAGAATATCTACGAGGTAAGGACAATGTCATTGCAGATCTCCTGAGCAGGCCATAGGTAGTTTCTGGAGAATTCTTTTTCCTGTTTCTTGCTATGTTTTGGAAACATAGTTGGTGAGGGGGATGTCAGGGAAAGGAATTACTATTTTGTTATATTTTTCGTTCACCTCAGTAAACTTATATTACGTGTGAGGCTGAGTGAGCTGGTGCTTCGGGAATGTGAGCGAGTCGAGAGAGGGTGAGCTAGTGATAGTGCCTGGTTGACTGTACCGAGTCGAGATAGGCGGAATGACTGAATGAAGCTTTTTTTCGGTTCCGTAGTTAAAGTTTCAGGCCTGCCTATCCACCAAGTTGCATTTGTCCCCCTGCAGCACAGCAGGCAGCACCTCAGTACCCCAGTGGTAAGTTTAAGTTTATTGTTTAAGTTTATTATTGGTTTGCTGTTCGGTTAAGTATTATTAATATCTACTCCTTAGTGATAGTAAATATTGATTTAGTCCATTTATACCGTACAGTTAGGTAAATTAGTCTTATCATTGGTTTGATGTACAGTAATTATATATTCTATTTCTTAGTGATAATATTGATTTAGCACATTTGTACTGTACCTCAGGGTAAACTTGTTAATTTGAGTTAGTACCATTACCATTGTATTGTTGTACTATACAGTGGAGTGACTGAGTGAATTGTTTTGTTTCATGGTACTGTACAGTCGTGGGAATTAATATATTGTCATGGGATAGAGCATTGTATTGAACCGGAGTACTGTACAGTCATAATCATTAGTACCTATTTTTGTTTTAGGCATTAGGTGTGGGGATTCTGTGTAACAAGTGCGTTTATAGTACTAGGTTGGCGATATGGACGCTGGGTTTTGGGTCCGGGACTGGTGACTGTGACTGTGGCCAGTGATCTTCCTGTGATGGCCCCTGGTTATCTGTGGTGGCCAGTGATGGACAGTGACTGTGGCCAGTGATCTTCCCATGATGGCCCCTGGTCCTCTGTGGTGGCCAGTGATGGACTGTGACTGTGGCCAGTGATCTTCCCGTGGTGGCCCCTGGTCTTCTGTGGTGGCTGGTGATCTTCCCAAGGTGGCCCGTGGTCCTCTGTGGTGGCCAGTGATGGTCGCCAGTGGTGATTCCATCGTGTAGTTACTTGCGTGTCCTGACCGACCACTCTATCTTGGAAGACCCATACAGAATTGTATTAATCCCATGCTCCCGTGAAGAAATGTGGTGATACATGGACCAGTAGAGTTATCAGAGTATTGGTGTGGGGTTGTGCTAAGCGCCCGTTTATATTATTTAGTGTTACCTTGGATAGGTCTTTCATAAGCTGTTTTGATTGAGCTACGTATCAGAGTCCTAACCTATGCAGTCATCTTCTTTGTTCCTTTGTAAATATATGTAAATCTACTAGCATTCTTATGTCTTAAGTTTATATATTGTCCTATTGGTTAGAAATGGTATCTTGGAAATTCAAATTATATAAATAAGGATAGCTTCATAGCCGCACTAGAACATACTTTAAATTAGTAGCGGTGCTAGTTCCCTGACATCAGGTGTCATTGGAAAGCTCTATTATCGCCCTTTCACGGATACATAATTGTATTACGCTCTGGCTCTTGTTTATGCATGAAAAAGAACATGGAATTAAGCTCGTTTAGGGTAAATATGCCCGCCAGGCAGGTAGTAGAAGATACAAACATCCCCGTCCGTAAGGGGTTAATATCAGAGGAACCCGCTACATCCCATTATAACCCAAGCTTGCGGTGCAAGAACCACCACAGTTGGTAGCAAAACTCCAAAAGGTTTACTATGTTCATTTATGTTCTGCAAACAACTTGGTCTCAGTGTTCAAAGTCGTTGAGGCAGACGTTTTAGAGGGGTAGTGCATCAAAGGTTCCAGAGACGACAACATTATATTCGACAAAACAGCCCTCTTCATATCGGAATCGAGAGAAGAAAAAAAAATCGAATTATATAACGTGACAATTCATTACATATTTAATATAATATGATAATTGCTACGATAAAATAACACTTGGAGTTGTCCGATTGTATAAGATATCCCTTTCAAGATCCAACGTACGCATTTCTTTTCTGGTCTCTGGCTATTATCAGACGATTTTATTCAGATTAGGAACAGGAAGGGTATAATTATTATGGTAGTCAGAATGTTAATTGATACAGGTGTTACCCCTATCATTCATACAGCTCCATATTGAATTGTAAAAAACAATCGTCAATTGATAGACAGAATAAACTGTCAAAATGCGTCATAATCTTGAAAGGGTTAAGAAGGGCCTCTCATACGCTGAGTAACAATGCAATATTTTCCAGGAAGCTCTTTTTTTTTTTTTTTATAGGTTAATTGCCAACTTTATAACAGGAAGGCGTGAAACGGTAATTAAGATATATTTCCAGACACTATGAATCCCTAACATTCGTACAGACACAAGTTCAGACCTAAATACTAATGGTAATAAATTCATACACTGTAATCACTTTCTACATATTACTTTCCATAGACGTTTTAAGCCAAATTATTATGATCAATATACAGGCATCTTGAAAACAATCATTTACTTGCTAGTTATGTAGTCCTGCCGCCCCTTCTTGATTAAACTCATTCAAATTCCCACCCACCTACCACTACCGCACTCACATTCCTGCCATGTCTATTAATATAATTATGTATACCTATGTATTATTATTTATTGTAGACATATTAATTTCGTATTTCTTAAATATTAAACGTCTTTGTAGAAGTTATGTTAACCCTTTAGTAATGCAAATATGAAATCAAATTGAACTTCTCGATGTTCCTGCTTCGACCAAGCATGTCCCTCCTTTCCCACACCTCTCGGTTTGAGTGGTTCATTCATAAAACTACGTTGTTTACTACAGATGAAATGCCACACACCTCCACACATCACAACATTGTGTCGCAGGACTAAGTTGGCTAACTGTACATATTGTTACGTATCTTGATTAAAAAGTGGTTAACTCAAATAAAAGAAGATCGACCAGACAATATGTAAGGGTATCAAACAGCTGAAGGCCAATCTATCTATCTATCTATCTATTGCCTGACGCCGTGATCCCCGAAGGGGTGGCCACGAACGAACCGCCCCCATGCACCTCTGTCACCAGTCAGTCGACGCCCCTCCCCCCAACCAGCACCACCTTCGTTCATATACTTCCTCACTCCATCCTTCCACCTCTCTTTCGGTCTACCTCTCCCTCTCTGTCCCTCCACCTCGTTCTCGTACACCCTCTTAGTCATTCTATCGCTTTCCATACGTTCCATATGGCCGAACCATCTCAAGTTGTTCCTTTTCACACTTTCCAGCACATCTACCTCCACACCACACCTCCTTCTTACTTCCTCATTAGTCTGTCTATCCCTCCATGTAACTCCGCACGCACTTCTTAAGTAATTCATTTCCACTGCTCTCACTCTTGGTCTGAGTCTCTCAACCAACGTCCATGCTTCGCTTCCGTAAGTCAGTGTCGGGATTACCACACTGTCATGCACGGACTTCTTCACTTCCATACTAACCACCCTATTTCTTGTTACTGCTTTCAGCGTTCCTACAACCCTCTTCCCCTGTTGTACCCTCTCCCGCACTTCTTCATCCATAGTCCCATCTTTACTCAACACACTGCCCAGATACTTAAAAGAGTTGACGATCTCCATAGCCTGACCATTCAGCTTCACCTCACACTCTGTGACTTCACCCCTTTCGAAGACCATAACCTTGCTCTTCCCCACATTTACCTTCAAATTCCGTTTTTCGCATACTGTTCCAAACTCATTTACCAGACCCTGCAACTCCCATTAATTATCACTCATCAGAACTGTATCATCTGCAAACAGCAGTATAGGTAGCTTCCACTCAATTCCCTCCCTTTTCAGCGATACACCAACATCTACTGCTCTTGATAGTATTTCTTTCATGACTCCATCCATATATACAGTAAACAACCACGGGGACATCACACACCCCTGTTTCAAACCAACATTCAGGTCAAAGAACTTGTTCTGCTCACTCTCCACACGTACTGCCGCCTTTGCACCCTCATACATGCTCTTCACTGCTTTCAGCAACTTGCCATCTACTCTGTATATTCTAAGTACTTTCCACAAGCCTTCTCTATCCACTCTGTCATAGGTCTTCTCCAAGTCCATAAAGGCAACATACACCTTTTGTTTCTTCTCCAGATATTTCTCCACAACATAATTCAGGGAAAAAATCTGATCTACACATCCTCTTCCCTTCCTAAAACCTCCCTGCTCGTCGCCTATCCATTTCTCCGTTTTCACTCTCACTCTCTCAATCACTACCCTACTGTATACCATCCCTACTACGCTTAGAAGACATATTCCTCGGTGGTTACCACACACTCCTCTTTCCCCTTTGCCCTTATATAGGGGGACTATTATGCCAGTCTTCCAGTCATCGGGTGCACTCCCCTTCTCCCATGCTAGTTTGCACATTTTCCATACCCATTCGATCACGATCTCACCACCATACCTCAACATTTCCACACACACTTCATCTGTTCCTGGTGCTTTCCCCAACTTCGCTCTTTTCATGGCTTCCCACACTTCTGACCTCCTGATCCCCGCCTCCTCCTCCACTACTTCTCTTCTTCTCCCTCCCATACCATATCCAGCTATGTTTGCTGGCTCTTCATTCCTTACATTTAGCAACTCATTGAAGTACTCCCTCCATCTTTCGACTCTCTCTTGCTTCTCGGCTAGCATTCTCCCATTCTTATCTTTCACACCCTTACTGTTTCCCTTGCTATCTTCCCTAACTTTCTTGACTTCTTTCCAGAACAGTTTCTTACTCTCCCTCCATTTTACACTCAGATTCCTTCCAAATTCCTCATCTACTCTTCTCTTACTTTCCTTCACTACTCTCTTCACCACCCTCTTACACTCCACGTACCTCGCTCGTTTCTGTCTCTCGAAATCTTCATTCCCTCTACTACCCAACCACTCTCTATATGCTCTCTTCTTTTCTTCCACAGCTATTCATACCTCTTCTGTCCACCATGCTGTACGTTTCAGTCCCCTCCCTCTTCTCCTCACTCCACACACCTCCTCACATGCTGCACAGATCTCATCCTTAAACACCTTGCTCATCTCCTCCACTTCCTCCATAACTTCCAGGTCGAACCCACCTAGTCGTCTTTCCACTCCTCACCTTTCCACCTTCCTCTCGCCTCCCTCCAGCTCTCCTGACCCACTTCTTTTGTATCCTAACCTTAGCTACCACTACATAATGATTAGACAGACCCCCTCCAATACCCCTATACACCCTAGCATCCATCACAGATTTCTTCATTCGTTCATCCACACATACATACTTAATCAATGACTTTCGTTCCACCACTGTCTCATCCTCCATCGTCCACACCCGTTTCCACGTATACCTGTGGATCATTCTGTGTCGGAAGAAGGTGTTGGCTATCCACAGCCTCCTCTCCACACATACATCCACAAGTGCACTACCATTCCCATTCACCTCTGATGGTACCCCCCACCCTCCCACCACTCCCTCAACTTTCCTATCACCCACCATAACATTTATATCCCCAATCAGAAATATTCTTTCGTTCTTGTCAAACTTCTCCAGGCACGCCTCCACATTCATCCAGAACTCCTCTTTCTTTCTTTCAAGTTGATCCTCTGTCAGGGCATACACACACACAATCACCCACGGTTGTATTCCTACTTTCATTCTCACCCACACAACCCTTGAACCCACAGACCCATACTCTCTTACACATTCCTTCCATTTGCTACTTACAAACAAACCCGCACCTTCTCTCGCTGTTCCTTCGCTCACTCCAGCACACACACCCATTCCACACTCCCACTCTCTCACATCTGAACCTTTCCATTTGGTCTCTGTCATTCGACATACATCCAGCCTGGCATTCACTAGCACTTCCAGAACCTCTCTCTCCTTAGTGCCATCATTCATGCCACTAATATTCCATATAGCCATTCTCAGAATGTCCGAAGGAATGTCCTTAGTCGGTCGTGGTTCGTCAACATAGGTTCTGTCCGCATCCGAGGCTGTTCATTCGTTTTTCTTTGCTTAGGTATTTTTTCCGGGTTGGGGTCGCAAGCCCACCGACCCAACCACTTTAGTCGCCTCTTACGACACGCAGAAGGGACGTGGGGCATATTCTATTCCCTTACCCCCAGGGTGGCCAATAGAACATAAAATATAAAAGTTTGTTCTGTTGTTTCTTGCTTTTAGTTAGCTGTGGGACAGTTTTCCTTTATACTCTGATACCCTTCAATAATGTTTAATCAGGAAACTAATTAAAGTAATATTGAATGTTTAATACTAAGTAGGCTACTAATTATGAATAAAGAAAAGCTTAGTATGTGAGTAAGGACTTTTAAGCAATTATAAACTAATAATATATACTAAAGTAATTAATCTGGATTATCATTAAAGTCAGAACATTAAGATCTTTTATATATATATATATCTAATTTAGTTTGTTAACCCTTTAAATATTATGTTATTCTTTTTCTCTTATCTCGTTGTTCATTTAATCATTGTCCTCTTTGCGTATCGTAAATCATAATTATTAGCATTATTAGGTTAGCCCATTAGTTATTCTTATTCTTTGCAAGACTTTTACTGAATCAATAAAATAGATCAGGGAATATATAAAGTCACATGTAAAATGGAATTGTACATATAAAATAAATACAGTATTTAACAATCAAACAAAATAAATGAAAGAAATTATAGTAAGATTTCAGGATCGCTTTGTATTCGTTTTGATTTCACTTAAAGTATACAATGAAGGTATAGCTTATTAGGCTTAAGTACCAATATATAGTAGTGACTTTCACATCAAATCTCCACTATTCAATAGTCAATCACAAAATTATATCTAATCACAAAATTATATCTAATCCAAAATATATGATTCTCCATTCACAAAATCTTAAATCAAATGAGGATATGTTTCCGACATACCTCTGGTTTATGAACAGTCGCGGTTTCCTACCGGGTAGAGATACTAAGCATACACCCTACAAATCAAATCAAATACACTGAAAAGACACAAGTTTCCTCCCTGGTAGAGGTACTAAGCATACACCCTACAAATAAAATAAAATAAACCCTATACAATAATTATACAAGCCTGGTCATCTCCATGCTGCTCTTTACTCCCCACAGCTCAGAATGTAACTGATTTGAACTCTCAAATATCTGTCCTTATATAAGAGTCCATCACCACACTAATCCAATCAGACGTCAGGAAACACGTGCCGGAACCAATCACTGACAGGCTGCTGGCGTCGGCCAATCCCAGGCGAGGACAGGTGTGTGAGAGCCAAACAGGTGTTAGAAGTAGGTGGGAGAAGGGGGTTTGCTCACCACGTCACAGCTGCCCCTGCCCCTCTCACGCGTTTTTGGCGGGAAACGAGGAATCCAAAGAATGTGTGGAATGTCACGTCCGCATCAGCCGGGCCGCTCTCCCTCTCTCTTGTCACGTAGGCTGGAAAGAAAAAGGTAAGGAATCTTGCCATGAGGTTGCTGTTGTCCAGTCACGCTCAACAGGTTGGTGTCTTGTCACACATCACATCTTGGTTATCTCCAGATGTCACACCTCCCCCGCTAGAAAATATTTGAAGAGGAGGAAAGTATATGACAAATTTTCAGACTCTTGACAAACAATCTGCTAGCACATTCTGGACTCCCTTAATATGTTTTACATCTAAGGCGTACTCCTGCAGCAACAAGCTCCACCTGGTCAGTCTTTGATTCTTGTTTTGAAACTTGTGCAAAAACTTTAATGGGTGATGGTCAGTATATACAGTAATGGAAGCAGGGGCAGATTGAACATAGACACTAAAGTATTGGAGTGACAAAATCAATGCTAACAGCTCCTTTTCTATTACAGAGTAATTACGTTGAGAAGAATTTAACTTTTTACTAAAATAGCAAACAGGATGCAATACATTACAGTCATCCTCCTGGAGTAACCCGGCCCCAACCCCGGTATTACTTGCATCAACAGCTAGGGAGAAAGATCTGGTGAAATCAGGGGCACACAGAGCAGGACAATTAGATAGAATGTATTTGGTAGCACTGAAAGCTTCCTCAAATTCGGAGGACCAATCAAACTTCACATCCTTTCGGAGAAGATCTGTTAAAGGTGCTGTTAACAATTTATGCTGATAAATTTAAAATAAACCTCCTGTAGTATCCAATCATTCCTAAGTATCTTTGGATTTCTTTGTTTATTGGTAGGCGTTGGAAAATGTATAATTGACTCTACTTGAGCTTGAGGAGGTGCAACCTGACCCTGTCCTACTGTATATCCAAGATATTGGACAGTACTCTTAATGAAAGTGCATTTCTTTAAGTTCACTACTAGATTTGCTTCAGCAAGGTTAGCAAAAAGCAATCTGATTTGTTGGAGATGTTCTTCCCATGTATGGGAAAAGAGGAGGATATCATCAATGTACACTACACATCCAGGTACCCCTTCAGTCACCTGATTCATTAGGCGCTGAAAGGTAGCTGGAGCGTTTTTCGACCCTAAGGCATTACTTCACAGCAGAAGGCTTGATTATTTACCACAAAACACGAAATCTCCCTTGCTCGGGGAGTAAGAGGTACCTGCCAATATCCTTTCATAAGGTAAATTTTACTTATATAACTGGCCGTGCCAATCTGGCCAATACAATCATCAATCTGTGGCAGTGGATAGGTATCATTTTTTGTTACGGCATTGACTTGTCTGTAGTCCATGCAAAATTTATAACTCCCGTCTGGCTTAGGCACAAGTTTGACCGGACTACTCCACTGGCTTAAGGCTCTAGTAATTATGGCATTGGACAACATGAAATCTAATTCAACATGCAGAATACTCCTGCGCTGTGGTGAGACACGGTATGGGGATAATTTGGTGGGTGCTGCATCCCCGACATCTATATCATGCACGGCCAAAGAGGTGAGCCCTGGAGTATCACGGAACACACTGGGAGACTGGGATAAAACATGCATTAGTTGGTTAGCTTTCTCGGAGGGAAGATGACATAATTTTGTTGGTAATTCCCCCCATGCTAGTGAATTACATTTAAAGTTTGATAGACCCCAAGACAAGTCTAAGTCATTATCGATACCTTCAGGATCTGGGACAGTCTGCTGCGAGATCTGTGGGTAAGGACTACGAACATCATCACCCGCACCAGGATGTCCACAGGTCCTTATTACTGCCAAAGAAGGAGAATCTGGAGGAGAGGAGTCAGGGGACCTATGAAAGGGTTTTAACATATTTATGTGAAATACTTGCTTATGCTTCCTCCTGTATGGGGTAGCCACTAAGTAGTCAGTAACACTCACCCTTTTTACTACTTTATATGGTTCTCTAAATTTTGCTGATAAAGGTTGGCCAAAAAGGGGAATGAGAACCAAGACCTCATCACCGGGCTGAAACTCCTTCACATGGGCTCTTTTATCGTATCATACTTTCATGGTGTCTTTAGCCACTCATAGATTATGTGCTGCAAACTCGCACGAGGCTCTCAGCCGGATTTTGAACTCTGACACATACTTGAGGAGATTTTGGTTCCCTTCCTGGCCAACTAAGCTGTCCTGCAATAGCTGCAACGGGCCACGTACCTGGTGACCGAAAACTAGTTCATTGGGTGAGAAGCCCAGAGATTCAGTCGGAACCTCATGGGTGGCAAACAAAAGAAAAGGTACCCCCTTATCCCAATCAACTCCAGTTTCCTCACAATATTTCCTCAACATAGATTTTAAGAGTTTGGTGGTATCGTTCGAGGACCTCTTGACTCTCTGGGTAGTAGGAGCTGGACTTCACTTGGTCGATACCCAATTCCTTCAGAGACTGATGAAATATATTGGAAGTGAAATTAGTACCTTGATCACTTTGTACCTCATGGGGGAAACCCATTCAGGTGAAGAATTTGAGCAATTCCTTAATGACTGTTTGGGCTGAAGTATTTCTTAACGGTATAGCCTCTGGGTATCGAGTTGCCATGTCCATTATAGTTAACAAATTTATATGTCCCTGGGATGTCTTTGGCAATGGGCCAACGATATCCACTACCACCCGAGTGAAAGGGTTCTCGAACACTGGCATGGGCACCAGAGGATATACAGGCACCGTTTGATTAGGTTTTCCTGTCATCTGGCTGGTGCGACACACTCTACAGAACTTCACTACATCTGCATGCATTCTTGGCCAGTGAAAGTGGGCTCTGATGCGATCTAGGGTTTTCCTCACACCTAAGTGCCCTGCTAAGGGTATACTATGGGCCATTTCTAGTATATATCTACGACAAGGTTTAGGAACGACTACCTGATGTACGTCCCATGCCCCGTCATCAATAGGTCTATGTGGCAGTCTCCACCTCCGCCACAAAACTCCATTCTTCATATAAAAACATTCACCCTTCTCCTTCTCACTCTCCTCTTCACTCATGGCACTGGCAGCTAACTCCTTACACTCACAGTCATCTCGCTGCAACTCTACCAGGCCACTAGGACAAATAGGAGGGGTTTCATGATCATTTGGCTCAAGGTTAGCCATAAAAGTGTCAGACAGATCTACTACAGTCTCCACATCAGGCACAGTTAGAACATCATTCACTACTCTTTCATCCCTTTTATCTACCTTCACAGTTGGTTCAATTATATCTGAGGGAACAGCTACTTGAGCCATAGATCGAGTGACAGCACACACTGGGAAAACCTTTGGCATCTCCTTCTCGAGCTCACCGGTCAGTGGCTCGTAAACAGGGGAAAGTGACAAAACTGTGTCTGGTCGGACACTCTCACCAGCCACATCATTCCCCAAAAGGAGTGTTACACCAGGCACAGGGATGTCCTGAGGCCTACACAAAGCTATAAATGCTCCACCCTTCAGCAAATCACAATCAATATCACCATTCACCAAGCAAGCAGAAAATTGACCTCCAGCACCTCTCATTATTACTGGTTCGCCAGTTGGGCATTCAGTATAAGGATTCACCATGATGGTGCTAGTAGAACCAGTATCTCTCAAGATGTTTACCTCATGTACACAACCATTTAATTTCACACATCCAGATGAAATAAAGGGAGGGTAGCTATCCTGGAGTGATGGGGATACTAAGACAGGCTTAACCCTTGCGGGTTGCACCACACACGCTACTACACCATTTCCTGCCTGATTTACGTTAGCTAGGTACTCCTGCGGTTGGGAGGCCTACATCAAAGGCACATTTGGGTGGTTTTGGTTATATGGAGAGGCAGTTACTGCGGCTACTGTCTCCCGTGGTCTCTCAGCTCTCTCCTTAGCCCAACATTGATAAGCTAAGTGGCCTCTCTTGCCACAATAGGTACACACTTTCTGGGATACACTCCCCTTATAAGCATTATTATTAGTTAGGGCCCCACCTCTGTTACCATTATCAGGAGTCACATTCTTAGTTGGGGGAGCAGTTTTCGTTTGGCTGGCATGGAGAGACGTTACAGGCTTTTGCGAGTGACTAGATTTATCAGATTTGTGATTGGAGAACTTATTGTCATAGGGCTTTTTCCCACGAAATTTGCTGTTTAGTACATACGTATCAGACAAGTCTGCAGCTTCGGCAAGAGTTTCTACCTTTTTCCCTCTCAAATGATAGGCTACAGATGAATCTATTTTCCATAGGAAGTTCTCAACCAAGATTAACTCTTTCAGACCCTTAAAATCAGTGAAATTTTTACTTGTTAGCCAGTTATTTAAAGCTTTGTTCATGGTCCTGGCAAACACTGTATGAGTTTCCTCAAATTTGTATGAGTCTGTCTGAAAGTCTGTCTATACGCTTCAAGCAGTAGTTGGTAGGTTTTTAGAATGGCTGCTTTGAGACGGTCATAGTCTTGCCAAACCTCAGACTCTACTGAAATGTAAGTTTCCCGACCTTGTCCTGTCAACACCGTTTGCAACATAAATGGCCACCGATCTCTTGTCCACCCCATACCCGTAGCAACCTCCTCGAACAACACAAAAAAGTCCTGAACATTGTCCTCGGTGAATGGGGGAATTACACTCGTCATGGTTAATTCCGGAGGGGGAGCAAGCACATTATTTTTGGACTCAGTTTGAGCAGCTAATTGGGCCATGCGATTTTGATGATCTGCCTGCAGCTGAGAGTCTGCCTGGGCAGCATTTAATCTAGCTAACTCTAAATATTGCTCAGGGGTAAATCCCTCTGGCAAATGCTCACCACACCGCATCTGCATCCCATTACCGAGTCCCCCACCAGTTGCTCCGTTATGCTCACCGCCCTTGTCTCCGTGAATCCCAAATAATTCAGACTTTATGGTCTGTGCCATTTCGGGTTTTGCCATGTCCGAGACAGTTAACTCCAGATACGAGGCTAGTACATTTAGCTCGGCCATGGACAAGAGATCGATGTCACTGGCAATGGGTGACGATTCTAGGAAAATCTTAACATCTTCCATATTAATATTTTCAGGCATGATTACAGTGATATGAATAGCAACTTAGTGAAACTTATACAGAACGTATCCTGGCAAGGTCACCAGTTATTTGTTACATATCTTGATTAAAAAGTGGTTAACTCAAATAAAAGAAGATCGAACAGACAATATGTAAGGGTATCAAACAGCTGAAGGCCAATAGAATATAAAATATAAAAGTTTGTTCTGTTGTTACTTGCTTTTAGTTAGCTGTTGGGACAGTTATCCTTTATACTCTGATACCCTTCAATTATTTGTTAATCAGGAAACTAATTAAAGTTATATTGAATGCTTATTTAGTAGGCTACTAATTATGAATAGAGAAAAGCTTAGTATGTGAGTAAGGACTTTTAAACAATTATAAACTAATTATATACTAAAGTAATTAATCTGGATTATCATTAAAATCAGAACATTATTAAGATCTTTTTATATATATCTAATTTAGTTTGTTAACCCTTTAAATATTATGTTACTCTTTTTCTCTTATCTCGTTATTCATTTAATCATTGTCCTCTTTGCGTATCGTAAATCATTATTATTAGCATTATTAGGTTAGCCAATTAGTTATTCTTCTTCTTTGCAAGACTTTTACTGAATCAATATAATAGATCAGGGAATATATAAAGTCACATGTTTAATGAAATTGTATTTATAAAATAAATAAAGTATTAAACAATCAAACAAAATAAATGAAAGAAATTAATAGTATAAGATTTCAGGATCATTTTGTATTGGTTTTGATTTCAAAGTACAAAATGAAGGTATAGCTTATTAGGCTTAAGTCACAATATAAAGTAGTGACTTTCACATCAAATCTCCACTATTCAATAGTCAATCACAAAATTATATCTAATCACAAAATTATATCTAATCCAAAATATGTGATTCTCCATTCACAAAATCTTAAATCAAATGAGGATATGTTTCCGACATACCTCTGGTTTATGAACAGTCACGGTTTCCTACCGGGTAGAGCTACTAAGCATACACCCTACAAATCAAATCAAATAAACTTAAAAGACACAGGTTTCCTACCGGGTAGAGCTACTAAGCATACACCCTACAAATCAAATCAAATAAACTTAAAAGACAGAGGTTTCCTACCAGGTAGAGCTACTAAGCATACACCCTACAAATCAAATCAAATAAACTTAAAAGACACAGGTTTCCTACCGGGTAGAGGTACTAAGCATACACCCTACAAATCAAATCAAATAAACTTATAAGACACAGGTTTCCTACCGGGTAGAGGTACTAAGCATACACCCTACATATAAAATAAAATAAACCCTATACAATAATTATACAAGCCTGGTCGTCTCCATGCCGCTCTTTACTCCCCACAGCTTAGAATGTAACTGATTTGAATTAAATTTGATTTGAACTATCAAATATCTGTCCTTATATACGAGTCCATCACCACACTAATCCAATCAGACGTCAGGAAACACGTGCCGGAATCAATCACTGACAGGTTGCTGGCGTCGGCCAATCCCAGGCGAGGACAGGTGTGTGAGAGCCAAACAGGTGTTAGAAGTAGGTGGGAGAAGGGGGGTTTGCTCACCACGTCACAGCTGCCCCCGCCCCTCTCACGCATTTTTGGCAGGAAACGAGGAATCCCAAGAATGTGTGGAATGTCATGTCCGCATCAGCCGGGCCCTCTCTCTCTCTCTCTCTCTCTCGTCACATAAGCCGGAAAGAAAGAGGTAAGGAATCTTGCCACGAGGTTGCTGTTGTCCAGTCACGTTCAACAGGTTGGTGTCTGGTCACACATTACATCTTGGTTATCTCCAGATGTCACAATATCGATACATTCATATTATATGCAATGATATGAGTTAGCCTATGCAATTTTGGCATTGTTATGCTGTAAGCAAAAGTGAATCATATATAAGGTGGAAGGCACTTTAGTAAAAGGCATTCCTGGATTTACCCACCTATGACTATCTCCCGAAATTTAATTAGTAAATATTCCTAGATTATGTCAAGTTTTGTGATTGTCCTAAGCATGAACAATATAACCTTGTGTACCATTGTCATGTTCAAAAGTGTAGCCAATGTAAATTTGTTTATTTATGTATTTCTTTTTGGTCCATAATAAACATATTTAAATGTCGGGTTTGTAGTAAACTATACGGACAATGCAAGTGCCACTAAAAATGTATATCAAAGCCAATGTATGGCATCTTTACATGAAATGTGATTAAAACAAAATATATACTTACAACACATATAACACACTCCAGTCAACTTGTAAAACCTACTCCTAGGACTAGGTACCTGGTACTCGTTCGCCTTATTGAAGGGATGTTCTTCCGAGGGGATTTGTGTTTAAAGCCTGCTTATTATCTCCTTGTGTCAACGTGTCGAAATGTATAGTGTTTCATGTGTCAATATATTTCGTTCACTTTCATCATTCCAACATTTTCATTGCTTAGCTTAATAAGAATATGTATTTGTCATTGAAATAGTCCCCCATGAGGATATTTTACATATGTTAGAGAATAAAATGTATAACCATAATACTAATGTTTTCTTATTAATTTAATTACTTGGGCATTTGGTGGGATGGAAATTAAACATTCATTAAAAAGATTACACATTTTATTTTTGTCATTCATGTCTCTGACGGGGTGCGTCCTATCACTTTATTCTGCCAAGAGACACTGCCATGTGGCGAATTGTAGTCGGTGCAGAGCTTTTCACGTACACCCTTCCCATCTTTGGTGGCGGTGTTGCCAGGCCTGGGCCCAACACGGTCTTGGAGGTCTGTCGGACGCACCAGCTGAATTATTTATCCTGCCTCAATGTCTTCCACAACAAGACCTTTGCGGTCAGAGGGATTCCTGACGCGTAGGATGGTGTGGAGACTACAGCAGGCCAGGACCACCGACTCCACCTGTTACGACTGAGGTTTAAATATATCAGGGCTCTTATTCATTGGACTAGTAATGGCATAAATGCTACAACGGAAAGCGCTAGATCCAACCTCTGATGTATATTCCCAGTGAACAAAGAACACAAATACTCTCCAGAGTTCTATAATGCAATAATAGGTTATCAAACTCTCAATAAATGTGCGTCTACTCTAGGCTTAATGTTATGTGAAAACAGCCTATTACTACCTATAACCGAAGGTGCTTGGTTATGGTATGCAAAGTAAGGTGGTAAGAGAAGTTACAGCTTACGTTACTTTAATCAATAAATGTCAGGCACTCCTGCATGATAGAAAGTGCACTAAAGTCCTTCAACACCAACAAGGAATCTTCTTTAAATGTTAAATGCTATCAAGATGCTCGAATCGGAAATGGAACCCAAAAAGGCAGGCAGCGGAACAATGCTCGTCCAGGCTATGCCCACAAAAGGCAGGATATATAATGCAGTCGGTGCCAAGAATATCCTAAACGCTACAACAATAATAATAATCGCCACGACAATACAGTATTCCTATCAACAAAGAGAGCCTAAGTCGTTTGTGTCTCAATACATCAAACTAGGCTGCGAAATGCTTGTGTAATCATAAACGGGTATGCATAATAAGAGTAATTGGTTTAATATACTTAATGTCTACTATGACTGATAAAGTCTAGCTAGAGTCAATGATACGAGATACTGGTGCGCATGGCATGCCGCATAGCCTAGTGTAAATCTCAAGTCTGTGCGTCAAGTATTACGTTATAGTGAAGGGTAGCTCTCTTGAGAAACCTTAATACCGAAGTATTAAGCGTTCTCCTGGCGTACCTCAAAGACAAACAACCGAGCTTAGAACAGTGCAGAATGGTATAGGCAAAAAGCCCTCATTCGTGCATGCTCTACTCTCAATGGCACACAGACTAGAATTTACCCAATCAACTCCAGTTCTCAGGTATGTCGTGCAGCTTTTAACTAAAGCCAGCACCCATCGGAAACAATACCTTATAATATCAGACTCTTAGTCTAGCATTATCTAATCCAGCAGAACACTAATAATTATAGGAAGCGGTACTGAACAATATGGATGCCAACCAATGCTTCGTGATCAACTTATCTTAACAACTAAAATACATGGGTTATGTGAGACCTTAACACACAATACAACTGGCCAGCATGAAGCTGAATATGCAGAGTTAACCAGAGGGGGTATGATATTAATAAAAGGTGGTGAAAGATATGGGAAATGAGAGCGATAGGCAGAGGAAAAAGGTTCTCAGGTGAGAACCAGAGAGGGGGACAGATATCAAAGGGATAAGAAGGATGCGTTCTAAAAACCAGATCTGAGGGAGAGAGAGGCAAGGGAGCTGTATATATACTGGCACTTGCTTGGACCGCGTAGGCAGGGCGGTATCAAGTCCTCCAGCCAATCCCCAGGAGGCCAGCCAGCCATGACGTCATCGAGCATGGTAAAAAACACTGCGCGCCTCCTCTCACTCTGTTCTACTCTCTCTCTCTCTCTCTCAAATCCTATCATTCCTACTAATGATAAAACTTATACTTTGCAATTAAATATATAAAGCCTTGACATGGGCGAAAACAAAGAGCCTTTCTGGACTGCCCATGACACGAGCTTTCATATGAAATAAAGCACACAATAATACATCAACTGTAGCCACATCCACTGCCCTGGCGATCCTAGCGAGTCACCGTAGGACAAGCCATGCGGTTCTAACGGAGTGGTTAACGTCACACCCCCCCCCCCCAAGATTTTTCTCAGACGCCCAAAGCTCAAAAAAATCTGATGGTTAGAACCCATGCTATATCTCTACTTCCCATCACCCAGCGGCAGTAAAATATCTGGCACAGTCCCTCAACAAAACATTTTACAAAATTATAACCCTCCCCAACACAATAGGTTATATCATATGTAGTTATGCTCCTCAAGAGCGAGCATCTCTAGCCCAGCATTCTGAGAGGTGTGCAACTCAGAATTACTGCTATAACATACTGAAGAAATTCAACTATCAAAGAAAGAGTTTTTATTTGATTTTTTTATGTTTTTAATTTGTTTATTTCGGCTGCACTATAGGGGCAAGCCTAGTTTTTTCTTCTATACCAAACGCTCAAATCCTGCTTTACGACCCAATACGCTGGGCTACAAACACGAGCCAACAAGCACCAAGCGCAAAATACTATTCAATCCAAAGCAGGAGGCTACCCGTGTGTCAATCTACCCAGGATCATCTACCCTTGAAAGACAATCTGCAATCACGTCACAACCGGCAATATGGCGTAAGTCCAGGTTATATTCCTGTAACATTAGCGACCACCTGGTCAGCCTCATATTCCGATTGTGAAACTGGTTCAAGAACTTGAGAGGGTGATGATCTGTGTAAATTACAATGACTGGACCATAGGCTGGAACATAGACTTTGAAATGCCTCAGTGCAAGTACAATTGCCAGCAGCTCCTTCTCGACAACAGAGTAGTTCTTTTGGGCTGAATTGAACTTCTTCGAGTGGAAACTAACAGGATGTTCCAGCCCATCATCGTCCTTTTGCATAAGAACGGCACCAGCCCCCACACCACTAGCATCCATTGCTAGTTGGAAAGGTAGGCTAAAGTCAGGGGCTCTGAGGATCGGGTGAGTGCACAACAGGTGTTTGACTACTCTAAACGCCTTCTCACACTCAGGCGCCCATTTGAATTTCTTATCCTTCGCTAAAAGATCTGTCAGAGGTGCTAGCACGGTAGAGTACCCCTTAATGAAGCGTCTGTAGTATCCGATCATACCTAAGAACCTCATGATCTGCTTCTTGGTGGCCGGCCGGGGAAAGTGATCTATCGCAGCTATCTTGTTCTGTGGGGGGCACACCTGACCCAACCCCACCATGAACCCAAGATACTGCACGGACGCCCGCACGAAATCACACTTTGCCAGGTTGACCACCAAGCCAACCACACTAAGCCTCTTGAACAGGAGTTCTACGTGCTCACAATGGCTCTTAAAGCTGTTGTCATAGATAATAACATCGTCGAGGTATACTGTGCAATTAGGAATGTCTGCCGTTATATCATTCATCAAACTCTGAAAGGTAGCGGGTGCGTTCTTTAGGCCATAAGGCATCACGTTACAGCGGTAGGTAGCACCATCCACCACAAAGCCACATACCTCTTTCGCTCGTTCGGATAAGGGCACCTGCCAGTATCCCTTAACCAAGTCCACCTTGGTTAGGTACTTTGCATTGCCTATCTTATCCACACAGTCGTCGACCCGAGGAAGAGGGTATGGGTTGGTGGGCGTCAAACCGTTTAACCGCCTGTAGTCTACGCAGAATCGCACCTTACCATCCGGTTTTGGTTGCAGCGTGACGGGAGATGTCCACTTCACTACCCCCTTCTCAATCAGCCCCATTGTTAACATATACTCCAACTCCGCCCGGAGGGCCGGCAGTTTAATAGGGGGCACCCTATAGGGAACTGACTTGAAAGGGGGTGGTCTCCTACGTCCACGTCGTGCACCTCTAGGGTAGTGAGGCCTGGGTGCTCCGCGAAAACAGAGGGGTATGAATCGAACAGGCGCTTCACAGCCACACGCTGATGCTCAGGTAAGTGTTGCAACGCTTCCTGAGCCGCCTGGTTCGTATTCCCCGCCCACTGGTTCACAGAGACATGATGATCCCAGTTATCCTCCACCTGAGCTTGACTGTCCCGTTCTCCTTCTCCACCTTGACTGCTAAACGTCATCACAGGCACAGTGAGAGGCTCAGGGGGGTGCCTCACATACTCCTTCATGAGATTAACGTGAGATAACTGATTGCGCTTACGTCTGTCTGGAGTGGCTACCAAGTAATCCAGGTCCGATAGCTTCTCAACCACCCTATAAGGACCAGTGTACTTCGCGGATAAGGGGTGACCTACAAGGGGCAGTAAAATCAACACCTCCTGACCCACGTGAAACTTCCTGAGTTTAACCTTGAGGTCGTACCTGTCCTTCATGAGGGCCTGAGAGCTAGTCAAATTACGGCGAGCCAACTCCAGACTGCGCAACATCCGTTATTGACTGTCGAGGACATACTTGAGCATAGAACAAGGTTTTTCTGCGCCCTCCCATATTTCTTTAACCATATGGAGAGGCCCTCTGACACGGTGTCCAAAGACGAGCTCATTAGGGCTGAATCCCAACCTTTCCCCAGGTACCTCCCGTGCAGCAAATAAAACATATGGCAAGCCAAGATCCCAATCTTTCCCATTCTCAAAGCAATAACAACGAAGCATAGATTTTAAGGTTGAGTGCCATCGCTCTAACACACCCTGGCTCTCTGGATGATACGCAGATGACACAACCGTAACAATCCCATGCTGCTGCATGGTTTGAACAAAGAGGTTAGAAGTGAAGTTGGATCCTTGGTCTGACTGAATCTCCTGCGGGTAACCATACCGGGAAATATACACTAGCAAGTTTCGGACCACCGTCTTCGCTGACCCATTTCTCATAGGGTACGCGTCAGGGTACCTTGTTGCTACATCCATGATGGTCAGGAGATACTTGTTTCCGGCACTTGTAGGGGGAAGGGGGCCAGCCAAATCAACTATTACCTTACTAAAGGGAGGCCCACTGACAGGAAGGGGGTGTAACGGCGCCTTAGGAATGCTCTGATTTGGTTTGCCAACCTTCTGACACACATCACACATTGCCACCAATGACACAACTTGTGCTCTCAGACCAGGCCACCAAAATAATCTTCCTAAGGCTGCAACCGTCTTACGGACACCCAGATGTCCCGCCAGTGGTACATCATGAGCCAACCTAAGTAAGCTTTCCCTGCAAACCCTCGGCACGACCAGCTGGTCTACCTCTCCTGACCCCCCCTCCCAATTCCTCTGCGGATCTTGGAATCGCCGGTACAATATGCCATCTATGAAAAAAAAATCTCCCGACTGTGCATCACTGTCCTCCTCCAACTCGACAGCACCGGTACCACATTCAAGAACCTCCGGGTCTTCTAATTGCAATTTACGAATGTCCGAAGGAGCA
The DNA here is from genome assembly GCA_032716605.1 of Paralithodes platypus. Classification (NCBI taxonomy): domain Eukaryota; kingdom Metazoa; phylum Arthropoda; class Malacostraca; order Decapoda; family Lithodidae; genus Paralithodes; species Paralithodes platypus. Next base: position 27,053,342 of record CM064490.1, read on the forward strand.
CGCTTATCTAGGTGTTTGCGAAACAACTCATGCCCCCCTCCTACATTGAATTTAGCCTCCCGTTGCTCTCTCTCTGTGTATCGTTGCTGTCTCTTCGTCTTTTTAAGCCCATCCTCTGCCTTCTTAGTAACAGTTAATGGGTCTTCTCCAGACTCGAAAATCGGTCCTAATACTGAGTCCCCGAGAATGTCCGCTGATACTAAACTCTCAACCGCATCAACTTTCGACCCCTTCTCGGTACCTTTCCTCCGCTTGTCTAAAGACTGTTGACCAGAATGTGACTCCCTGGATGCAAGAGATCTGGTGACAACACACGCCATAGGTTGCACCTGACACTTCTCAACCCACTCCTGCTCCTCCTTACTTACGTCGGCCGGCTACTCGGCAACGACTAAGGGTGGAGCCTCAGAAGTAGGCCCCGCAAAGTCGTTGCCGAGAAGGAGGTCGACGCCCCCAACAGGTAACTTCTCCACAATTCCTACATCCAGGTCACGAGTCACACCATCAACTTCCATCTTCATTCTTACAAGCAGGTATGACCTTGTTGCATTAACTCCCTGAACCACAACCACCAGCGCCGTATTTACAGGTTTACCAGTGAAATTTCTCTACAGTGTTTGCGATGCCCCAGTGTCATGCAAAATTCTCACCTCATGTCTTCTACCCCCCAACTCCACACAACCGAGTCCCCTGTGGTCACTAAAGGCATCACGGACAGGGAATAAGCCTTCCGGATCCTTCTGCACTGGCAGTGTATTTACCTCGGAAGAATTGCCTCTAACAAACTCAGATGTCCTCTTGAACACTCCAATGCCGTGAGCAAAAGACACAGCTGCCGGAGGAGGTCGACTAGGGCACTCATTTGCTTTATGACCCTCCTTGTGGCACCTGAAACACATAAATTTCGGTCTCGGCTTATACTGTGATCTAAAAGGCCCCTGACTTTTCTTATACGGCGTGGTGTTAGGTTTGGATTCAGTTTTAATTTCATTGCTCTTTTGTTTAAATGTGTCATTGCTACGGGGAGGGGGAGGATATCGGTCCTTAGCACTTGCATCGTATTTCTGTGAAGACCCGCAACCCCGAATCAACGACAGCCATAGATCAGCCATTTCTGCTGCTTCTACCAGAGTTCTTGGGTTTTTCTCCTTTAAGTTCAAAGTTAGATCACCACCCGTGCTCTTAAAGAACTGCTCCAACATCATTAACTGCTTAATTCCATCAAATGTTGTTACCTTCTCAGATCGGAGCCAGTCCCCCATAGCATCGGACAAGTCCCGGGCGTGTTCCAAACAGGTGCTATCTCTTCCCTTGGTTACACCCCGGAACTTCAAACGGTACGTTTCTGGTTGCAGTTCGTAAGCCCTCAGGACAGCCTCCTGGAGATCCTCATACACAATACATGACTCCAAAGGTAACGCATCGTAGGCTTTAAGACCCTTGCCTATTAATCTAGAGGATACAAGTGCTGCCCATTTATTCTCTGGCCACTGGTGTTCCTGGCACTTCTTCTCAAAGCGTGCGAAAAATTCTGTTACACCACTCTCACCAAACACCGGAACCAGTTTCAATAAGTGTGAGAGAGATTGATCATGAACACGGTTACCAGCCCCAAGTCGCTGTCCCGTTGTCTCTACTCGCGACTTCTCTACGTCCATGTCGGCACAGTACCTAGTCGACTCTAAATCAGCTTGGATTTTTGCTAGCTCTATGTGCTGAGACTGCTGACTGATAGTTTTTTTCTCTTCTATCTTGGCTAATTCTATTTGCTGCTGAAGCTGAAGCTGAAGCTGAAGCTGAAGCTGAAGCTCACATGCCCTTTGTTGCTGTTGAACCTCAGATACCCTGATAGCCTTTCTCTCTTCGATCTTAGCTAATTCGAGCTGAAACAATAATTCTGGAGTTAACCCTTGAGGAGGTGAAGGTGCTACAATGTTTGAAATTACCGGTGGTCCCCCCAGGGGCAACCCACCCTGCCAGTCACCACCCAACTGTGGAAGCGTACTCGGGGTCGGCAAACTACTGGGATGGCTGGGAGTCGAGTGTAGGGGAAGCATAGCCAATGGGTTCTGAGCACTCAACCCATCTCGCTCACCAGTCACCCTGACCAGTACACACGTTATCAAGTTATCCCTGGTCATGCTGCTAGTACCCGCATGACTGATAGCTATGGCCAGGCATTGAAGACCGTACCGATTCATACCTTCCAACCGCTCGGCAGTAACAGGCCATTGCAAAAATATCCTAGCATCCTCCTCACAGTTCACCTGATTAACCATTTCATCATGCTGCTGTTCCTCAGTTTCGACATTACGTACTGTGTCTCCATTCTCCTCTGATCCGGTATAAAACATGATGCTCACAAAAAAAAAAAATCACCTCAATATTCAGAAAAGAAGCACCCCAAACTCTTATACCTCAATATACACACAAAAATTCTCGGAAATACTCAAGGGCTATACTATGTTGCAAACAAAAATTATTCTTGCTGATACCCACAAAATATTCCCCAAAACAACAAATGTTCCCTGCTAATAAATGTAGGTTCACCAAATCCTAGGTAAGGTCGCCATTTGTTATGACTGAAGGTTTAAATATATCAGGGCTCTTATTCATTGGACTAGTAATGGCATAAATGCTACAACGGAAAGTGCTAGATCCATCCTCTGATGTATATTCCCAGTGAACAAAGAACACAAATACCCTCCAGAGTTCTATATTCAATAATAGGTTATCAAACTCTCAATAAATGTGCGTCTACTCTAGGCTTAATGTTATGTGAAAACAGCCTATTACTACCTATAACCGAAGGTGCTTGGTTATGGTATGCAAAGTAAGGTGGTAAGAGAAGTTACAGCTTACGTTACTTTTATCAATAAATGTCAGGCACTCCTGCATGAAAGAAAGTGCACTAAAGTCCTTCAACACCAACAAGGAATCTTCTTTAAATGTTAGATGCTATCAAGATGCTCGAATCGGAAATGGAACCCAAAAAGGCAGGCAGCGGAACAATGCTCGTGCAGGCTATGCCCACAAAAGGCAGGATATATAATGCAGTCGGAGCCAAGAATATCCTAAACGCTACAACAATAATAATAATCGCCACGACAATACAGTCTTCCTATCAACAAAAAGAGTCTAAGTCGTTTGTGTCTCAATACATCAAACTAGGCTGAGAAATGCTTGTGTAATCATAAACGGGTATGCATAATAAGAGTAATTGGTTTAATATACTTAATGTCTACTATGACTGATAAAGTCTAGCTAGAGTCAATGATACGAGATACTGGTGCGCATGGCATGCCGCATAGCCTAGTGTAAATCTCAAGTCTGTGCGTCAAGTATTACGTTATAGTGAAGGGTAGCTCTCTTGAGAAACCTTAATACCGAAGTATTAAGCGTTCTCCTGGCGTACCTCAAAGACAAACAACCGAGCTTAGAACAGTGCAGAATGGTATAGGCAAAAAGCCCTCATTCGTGCATGCTCTACTCTCAATGGCACACAGACTAGAATTTACCCAATCAACTCCAGTTCTCAGGTATGTCGTGCAGCTTTTAACTAAAGCCAGCACCCATCGGAAACAATACCTTATAATATCAGACTCCTAGTCTAGCATTATCTAATCCAGCAGAACACTAATAATTATAGGAAGCGGTACTGAACAGTATGGATGCCAACCAATGCTTCGTGATCGACTTATCTGAACAACTAAAATACATGGGTTATGTGAGACCTTAACGCACTATATAACTGGCCAGCATGAAGCTGAATATGCAGAGTTAACCAGAGGGGGTATGATATTATTAAAAGGTGGTGAAAGATATGGGAAATGAGAGAGATAGGCAGAGGAAAAGGTTCTCAGGTGAGAACCAGAGAGGGAGACAGATATCAAAGGGATAAGAAGGATGCGTTCTAGAAACCAGATCTGAGGGAGAGAGAGGCAAGGGAGCTGTATATATACTGGCACTAGCTTGGACTGCGTAGGCAGGGCGGTATCAAGTCCTCCAGCCAATCCCCAGGAGTGTTTTTTACCATGCTCGATGACGTCATGGCTGGCTAGGACGTCATCGAGCATGGTAAAAAACACTACGCGCCTCCTCTCACTCTGTTCTACTCTCTCTCTCTCTCTCTCAAATCCTATCATTCCTACGAATGATAAAACTTATACTTTGCAATTAAATATATAAAGCCTTGACATGGGCGAAAACAAAGAGCCTTTCTGGACTGCCCATGACACGAGCTTTCATATGAAATAAAGCACACAATAATACATCAACTGTAGCCACATCCACTGCCCTGGCGATCCTAGCGAGTCACCGTAGGACAAGCCATGCGGTTCTAACGGAGTGGTTAACGTCACACACCCGATGAGGATGGAGAGGTATTGTTGTCAGTAGACACCGGAACCTGTAATTAGAAAGGTTAAACAAACTATAATAATTGACAACTAGTTGGGACTGGATCAACAAACTATGCATAGAGAGAGAGGAACACAATCTGAAAATATATTGCCAAGCTTTGTCTGTGTTATGAAACAAAAAAACAATTGAAAACATAATAACTTAATGAAATTGGAGTCTCCATAAAGCCGATCAGCCCACACAAGGCAGATCCCTGTCACACCCAAATCAAATTATAACGGATTTATATTGATAGACGAAATTCTACCAAGTCGGACAGTGTGAGAGGAGCTTATTGTAATCTTTTAAAGATGGATTACCTTTTCTTATGGAGATGGGACTCTGCCCACCCCTACACATATGTATTGATGTATGTATGTTATTTATATGTATACATATATATATATATATATATATACAATTTTTGTATACAACTTTTAAACATCGGCTTTCCTTACCTGGCAGACATGATACCGAACGCATTTTCAACCACTCTCCGGGCTCTCGATAGGCGGTAATTGAATATACACTTCTCGTCAGATAAGCCTCTCGGTGGGTATGGTTTCATCATCCACCTCCTCAGTGGAAAGGCGTCGTCCCCAATGAAGAAGAAAGGAGTTTCCTCGTTGTCGTTTTCCACCGGCTCAGGTTCAGGAACACCAACGTCATTCCTCTCCAATAACAAACGAATAGGGGTTCGTAGGAACAATCCTCCATCTGACGCTGATCCCTCTGCACCAACATTGATTTAGAGGAATTTGTAGTCAGCGTTAACGATGGCACGCAGCACAATAGAATGATAATCTTTGTAGTTGTAGATGGTAGTGGCAGCTTTGGGTGGCTTTCTGATTGCAACATGTTTTCCATCCAACGCGCCCATAGCATGTTAAAATTGCCACTTTCTAGCAAATTGATTCGCAACCACCTTCCACTCTTCAGGTGTTGTCGGACAAACAATGACATCATCCATGTAGGCACTCACAATAGCCTCACACACCTCGGGCACTATTTTGGAGATGGTGTTGTGCGCTATCCTGAAAAAGTACACCAGACTCTTGTAGCTGTCACTTGTAGCTAGGTAACGCAACATAACTGCCAAACACAAACCTGGTTCAATCGCTTTCCTCAATTTTGTGTCCTTTTTTGCAATCATGGGTTCAATTTTTTCCAGAATTTCTTTAAAGAGTGCTGGGTCCACTCTCCTGAAGTTTTTGAAATCCGCTGGGTCCTCTGTTTCCACTTCTTTTATTAGGTTTTCATAACACCCAAATCTACCTCGCCTTAACAGCCACGCTCTAGTCCACACTTTTTGCTTCTTCCTCTGCTTTGTCCTCTCCTCCTCTTCTTTCTTCCTTTCCCTCTCTTCTTCCTTCTCCTTTCTGCTGAGCTCCAGTAGGCATTGCAGAGAAATGATACACATCCGCTGGGCGATAAGGTCCATTCGAAGACGTCGTACATCTCTTTTGCGTGGTTTCTGCGTATGCCTGACCCTCTAAAACTTTCACACGCACATTTCAAGGGTTGAGGTTATAATGTTTTCTGGGAGTGTCTCAAGCTGTTTATATAGAGCCACCAAAGGTTTGGGGGTTGGGGGTGGGTGTGGGGGCATATTTACTTGAGCGATTGTAACGTGAGTGTGCTAATTCCACTCTGCAATTAGCACACTCACGTTACATTCGCTCATGTTCGCACACCTTGGCGATCCTGTTCAGACACCTCGGTGGCGTATCTGCGATGGTGTTGACGAGTAATCGACCATTCATCGCAGGAATTTGTGCCATGAAAAAAAATAGGATAATCTCGCCGAAGTCACCGCCGAACCATCGCTTGATTCGCCGAAGACGTCGCAGAACATACGGCGAGTTTTCTTTCACCCTCGCATTACTTCGCAATATAATTTTGAAAATGTGACATTCCTCGCAGATGTCATCGGCGAACCATCGCTCACTTCGCCGATAACGTCGCAGAATGTCGATGATCGGAAACATCGTCGCCGAGTATAATTTGTCATCAGTTTGTAACGGTCCAAATCGTTGATGTCGCACAAATTCGTTGTGAAACTACGTCCTCGGCGACGAAAATCGTATGAAATCACATCAGTGGGAAAGGGGCATTAGACTAAACGGCGGAAGAGTTTATGCAAATGAGACATCAACCTCCGTCATTCCTCTCCTGTCACCTTGGCGGTTCCATGCTTACTACCACCGCTAGGCGAGACTATATCTGCAATTCGACCAAACGAGAAGACAAAACAAACCGCTCCACACAAGCCTCTAGATAGAGACAGGCCTCCAGTACTGTAAATGATTTATCCTATGTACACCTAAGCTTTAGGTTAGCTACTTATATTATATAAATGAAACATACCATTCCACATATAATCATATATGTATTGTATTTTTAAGGCTTTAGACAACCACGCAATAAATCAGAAACAAAATTTCCCATGCCTCTCATGTTCCGGAATCCACCGACTTGTCACTCTCCGTAAAGTTTGTTACTACCTAGCCAAAATCAGGGTAGAGTTAGGCAAGTCACGGCACTGTGTCCCATGGATAACCTGTGGTTGAGTATACGTGAACAACTCGATTGGACAGCACACTCCGTGGAGGCTAGCCAAAATCCTCCAAGATCGTGCCCTTCAAGCTGCTACGGTGTGGAGAAGAGTGTGTGTGGAGCCAGTACCGGAAGTGACCTACGTTAGTGCTACCTGTGCGAGGGCATCCTCAGGCCACCCCTCTTGGCAACAGGCCAAGACGGGCCCCACACTTTGTCACCCCCACGTGGGTCTGATCTCTACAAGGTTACTCTCTCTACGATACTCCAACTCAAATTAAGTGCTTCTTGTTTACTTATTGTGTTTCGTGATTATTGCAAAGGTTGTGTAGGATATGTTATGTGTTCGATATGTTATGTGTTCATATTAACGTAATTATCTGAGATCTTTATTCTCAACTTAGTCCTTTCGTTACTAGTGTCAAGAGTACATACAAATGCTATCCTGGGATTAATTTATATATATACTGAGTAATATATATTCATATATTGCCACTCAGGTGTTTATATATATCTGTTCGGCCTGATTACCCGCACACTACACATAAATGTTGTGAACACCCTTGACAGATCTAATACTTAGTTAATCGGATTATCAGGGTACGTAAAGTCGTGTATAAATGTTCACAGAGAGTGTTATCTATCGTGTCTCTTAGTTAGACTCATTGTATTCATGTGTCCTGGCTTCAGAACCAGTTTAAACATTTAATTCAAATTCGTAGTAATTCTATGTTGTCCGTATCGCGTTAATATTTCAATGCCGAGGACCAGACTAATATTTATTTGCTCAGTTCCCTGTACTATTATTATCAAATATAACCATATATGTTAGTAGACAAATAAAACCTCTCTTATTATTTATAACTCTTTAGTTATTCACCCATCCGCTGATATTCTTATTTTATATATTCTATTTATCTGAGATGGTGTGACCTCAGTATATTTGACCTTACCCCGAGTCACGTTCTACCTCGCGTTAACCTTGACCTTCAGGATATCAGCTATTGTTTGAGACTAACCGCTCTCTGTCAGGATTTATACTATATGTATATGTTCATCATATGTCTATTCAATTGTGATTTATTAATTTGTATCATTACTTGATTTGTATATCATCCATGCTTTAAGAATATTATTATTCATTATTGAAGTAGGTTCGAGACTATTTTATTATAAATACGGCTCAACCATTTACCTATTTATTACCATGCCAGTACCCTGATATCAAGTGAAATATAATATTGTGAAAACCAACCATGTATTCTGTATCATTGGTGGAGATTTATAATTGCCTATCTGGAGTTACCTGTGTTCCTGCTGAGTGTAATAGTTCGTAAAAGCTTTCCTAGAGTGGAAAGAGAGAACTGACTTGGACGGGCAAATATTATTACCCGGCATGACAATAACCTTATGGGCCAAGAAATGCCCACAAGGAATGTTTGTATAGAGTACAGACATAAATTAGTCTAAAAGGGAATTTACACTTACCTACTGATTCATTCATATTAACCCTATCTCCATCAACTGATCATCTAGTCGCTTCTTAAACGCATCAATTGAATTACTGTCGACACACCTCTCTTGGTAAACTATTCAATTTTTTTACCTCACTGTAAGTGACGAAGTTTTGCGTGACCTACCTTCTTTCTATTTAATTTAATTCCATTACCTCGGGTTGCAGCATTGTTATTAATCGTGAACAGTGCACTGATATCTACTCTATCAAATCCTTTAGGTGTCTTAAAACACTCGATAAGTTGGCCTCGTAATCTCCTTTTCTTTAGCGAGAACAAATTGTATTTCTTTAGTCTTTCATAATATGGCTCGTTTCTCAGAGAGGAAATAGGCTTAGTTGCTCTACTTTGCACTGATTCGAGTTTTTCAATGTAAGTCAGGTGCTCTCCAACGTAGCATGGTTAAAAAAAAAATCTGTATGCCGGTTCTTTTATTTTCTATGAGTATGGAGGAGACATAAGGCAGGTTGCCTGTAGCGAGTGTCTCACCCAAAGTTAGAAGAGTGACAGAGCAAAATTCAAGGAACGTTGGAGTCAAAATCCCTGGACACTAGAAGTTTAAAACAGTCTAAATCATAGGATGAAGGAGAGATTGATTGAGGGAGAGCGTTCAAGAGTTCACTCGAGTAGAAGAAAGACTGAGAAAATTTGCCAATTCTTGGGTTGGACAGAATAGGGGTGGAACTGTGTTGAAAGGCAGGTGCCTCGCACTCGCACTTTGAGAGAGCTCAGAAGAACACTGATTGTTGTGATACAGATAGAAGAGTGAAACAGACGCACCATTGCGGCGTGCAGAAATGTTTTTCATTGTACTCATTTGAGAAGCTCGAGACCAAACATACAGAACTACATACATAAACATTAAACTTGCTTTTGATGCAAAGAGAGAACCTACCTAGATTGTGGTGACTACCTCCAAGTGATTCCCCAACAGATAGGCTGGTCACACTTTCATCTTCAGTGGTGAACACAAGATCTAGTATATTGTTCCCTCTAGTTAGCTTGTTCGCCCACTGGGTCAAAATGTTATCATTAGTAAAGTCCACAAGACGCCTACCTTCAACATCGACAGTTTTTGCTTCCCAGTTTACTAGGCAATTGAAGTCATCCAAGAGCACACTGGTTTTACCCTTGATACCAGCACTCTTTCTTGTGTACAGACATTCTTCCTTTTCAACATTTTGATGTGGAGGCCTATACACCAGAGCAATCCTATAGATAGAGTTACCTAGATTGAGGTCTACTCCAAGCAGTTCGTGTTCTAACATGATCTTGCAGTCAATTGGGTTTAGAAAGTCTCTGATGTACAATATAATTCCGCCCCCTTCCTGCATGGTTCGGTATTTATGGAACATTATATATCCAGGTATTTCAAATTATCCAACATAATCTCTGGTATCACTGTGAATCCAGGATTCAGTGATAGCCACTACATCGAAGCATTCTGTAGACAACAATGCCCGAAGTTCGGACAATTTATTCCTAACTGACCTGGCATTAAATAATATTACCTTAAAGGGATTCAAGTTTTCCATAGAACCCCCTAGTTTAACCCGTTTCCCAAAAAGAAAGGGGTCTCTGGGGGTAGAGCATTTTCTTGCACACTGTTTCCCTGTACACTATCAGAGGTGTTGCAATTCCCTTTGTTTGGTATTCTTGCTCTCAGAGGTACACACTTTGTGAGACCTCTTTTTTGAATATTTGAGATCAACTGCTGGTGAGGGTTTGCACTTTTCCTGCTGGGACACTAGGAACATGAAACCGACATCGATTGTATACTCATTTACTTTACCACAGGTGCTCCCAATACAAACAAGAATATGACACATATATGGATGCTCGACAGGGGGGGTGGGGGCTGTGTAAAACACATTAAATACTAAATTGACTTTGAATGAATGATTAAAGCACTCTTCATATACTTCCACCATTCAAGAATACAATAGGGAGAACACCTGTGAATTTAAAACATAGCACGCGAGTTAGCCTTTACCCTTTGCAAGGGCCTGCCTGCCCGGTCAGGTCAAACCCTGCACCTCAGAGGGACACTAGATGAGTTGAGGTGAGGTGAGGTTTAAATCTTGTATGATAAGAAGTGATATGTAATAATAATAATAATAATAATAGTTCTTAAAGCTAGCTCATGCTAAGGATAGCCCAATAAGGCCGATTAGGCGTATTTCCATTGGGGTCCTGTACTACTATCCCATCCCCTTGCTCATGAGGGATGGTAACGACTCATTGCTTGTGAACAAAACTTTAATGCGCCGAGCGCGGGTGTGATCCTGGGACCTTCTGGGTGGAAGTCCATGACGCTAGTCACTACACCAGCGAGCCTTATTGATTGACATAATGAAGTATCGGGCAGTGTTTTGACGTTCTGTCCCCTTGACATGAACGGGAAAGCGAAAGGAATAGATAAGTACTTATGAATGTAATAACATTACCTGAACACAACAATGAATGAATCTGTCAGTTTATTGTAACACTGAAACCCTGAATTGGCCGTTTAATGAAAGAACATTCAAAATTAGATGTTTGAATATAACTAAATGTACCAATTTGAATAATTCCCTTTGGATGCATGTTAGATAAATAAGTACAGGCAAACAATAATGACCAGTTACTTAGAGAGAGAAAGAGGAGGAACTAGCAGTAACACAGTTCCTGTATATTGTTCAGTAGCTCTGACTTCTGGTGGTGACACACGCGCCTGTCACTCACGGCCAGGCATACCTTTTGTTACAACATAACTAACCAAACATGGATCATAATGTTTAGGTATAAATATTGTTAAACGTATATTGAATGTTTTAAATAAAACTATTGTAACTTACGCCTAGTGTACTTAATGAAGCAAAATATTGTATTGTATACAGATTTGTGATATACATAGACTCACTATAAGTAAGTGGCTATATTACTATTGTCAACTGGTAGATTACCTAATTAAAAAACATTTTGTTTTAGCATGTAAGTCGGTATATTTAACTGTTAATTCTGATTCCGCTTTAACCCTTCCTACCCGGGCTGTCTCAGCCAATGACGGTCGCCCCTACCCGGGCGATATGGCCGAAAAACGTCTAGGCCTAGGCTACCGTATTTATGTGTATTTTCACTGCTAGAACTTTCCCACTCATCTATAATCATAGTGCGGTTTTCAATCTGTATTTTGGTATTGAGTAGAGCTCTGTAAGTCAACTGGTTCAGTTGTGATGACGATTTCAGTGGAGCCAATATTGCAGAGATGTTGCCAATATGGGGGCTTTTTAAACACTAATTTCGTCATGACGTCAGAACAATAACATTGAGGAGTCTTCTCCTTCTTGTTTTCGGAGGTGCGGTGGCGAACGCTTGGGTTTGTTGACATACGTCGTACGCACGGCGTTCGGACCAAGCTAAATTAGGCTATTAAGCTCATGCCTTAGATAAGGCATACCGGGTATTGGCCCTTCTTTCGTGCTGTCATTACCTAAGGCAGCCCGGGTAGGAAGGGTTAATGCGAGCATGTGTACACAAATTTACATATTGTGATTGTGTTAACTGAGAATAAACAAAACCATCTTTATTCGCAATGTGCGTGTGTAACTTTATGTGTATGAATGTGTGTGTGTACATATGAGTGTATTAGTAATATAGAAAGAGAAAGTCACACTGTACACACAATGCACCAACCTTCTCTTCTTCTACCAGTCCAGCTCTCACAGTATAATGTTATGTTTTCTAAACATTAACATAAGAGTTGTGGCTGCTGGTGACGCCTACGGCTGAGTTATGAAACACAGTGTTTCATGGCATACTGTTGACTGTAGGGTTTGGTAATTGTATATCCAAAATGTGATACAATGTTGATGTTGATTTCGTATTATTCTTATGATTTATAATCTACTTGTACTATTTTCATATGTGTATGAAGGAGACAAAAGGCAATGGTGTTTGTAACAAGTAACCCTCCCCCTACCCCCCACAGACACACAAAGTTGAAAGAGTCTACATAACGTTGTCCACATGTCTGGACACACAGAGCTTGAAGGAGTTAAATTCATAGGCTGAAGGAATCGTTTAACCCCTTCAACACGATGACGCCTTTGTTATCTTTGATTCTGGTTAACATTATACAATTTTATGTAGTTAAAGAAGGACCTGTATTAATCAGAAGGTTCACGGAGATCGTATTTTGCCCTATGAGTCCTAGAGATAGATCATAAACTAAAGAAAATCGTCTAATGGTAACCAGACTACGATGAAAGTGACGTCATCGTGCTGAAGGGGTTATTGATTTGAGGAAATAAGGAGGTCCACTTACAGTATTATTATAATCTTTACAGAAACTGGCTGAAATAATTCAATGTCATATAAGTTCTTGAAGGTAACAACGTAACTTCTACCTAGATTGATCAGCAAAATAAAGAGGCTTGCTGAATCATGTGATGGATTATGTCTATAACATTACATATTTCCACATATCTTCAAGCATCCACTACTGGTATTATGTACGTGTTTTCATTAAGATTCAACGCATTTTCGTTTTATGTTTGTTATTTTTTTGTTCTGAGCTTTCTATCATCGTTCCACAGCTTCGTCCTTCCCTGTCTCCCATATCACTATATACTATAATATATTATGTTGTTCCTTGGACAATCTCCAGTTCCTTCACTAACCAGCCAGTTACCATGTTAACTCGGTCTATTACCCAGAGGACTCCACCCTCCTATCATACTGGACCAGCTGATTGTATGGATTATACACTGTGAATTAGACATATAATTAATATTTCCAGCCATTGTATTAATAACTTCATGTCGGCATTATCGTATTGTAATATTCGGGTTACCAAATGTATGGCTTGTATATTTTATCTTGTAAACAAGAATTTATGTAGTAAAAATAATAAAGTTAATATTTGTACCCATGACAAACAGTAATGAATATATATGAAATGACGGTCATTTCGGCCCTATTATATAAAGAAGGAGGAACCTGTATCAAGAAAGGGAGAGGGAGACCACAAAATTACTAGTTTCCCATGCTTTAACACCAGCCACAATGGAACAGTCTACCAAATTAACCAGGCCTACCCATGTTCTAATCCCTGCGAGTATGGGACAGTCTGTCCGCCAAAGGAGTTCGAGTCAGGGCCAATCACAAGGATACCTGCCCAGCCAATGGCAGAGTCGGAGACAAACAGCTAAGGAGAATACCCAGCCCCAGCCAGATTTGCAATACAGTGAGGAATACTTTATGCAAATACCTCACCAAGACCCAGTGCAATACCTTCACAGATGGGATCCCTAGAATCACCTCAACAGTATCTCACAGGAAGAATGGAGATAGTGGAAACAGAGTGATCAGAAACAAAAGCATGGCCTGCAAACTAGAAAAAGCCAGAAATAGTGATTAACAGAAAACATTTATCATGCAGCCATGCAACCCTTTTAAATAAAGAGGGTAATATTGAGAGATAGAGAATCTCCTTGCGTTTGTATTAATAGGTTAAGTATATTATTAGAATAAGAATTGCCTTCACAATAATGAAAAGAATACTATCCACATGTCCCTACTATATTGAAACAGATAAAATTGAGTTCTAAATATAACCCGAATATAGTCTGACTGAAATTGAGGGAAGGTATGCAAATACGATTGCTACCTTCCACTGGTCAAGCCGGTAGTGGATGGAAATTGTGTTGTAGACTCAGCTATAGGACAATACAGTCCCTGTAGTAAAGTGTAGAGAGAGTGTAGAGAAGCCAGGAACAAACTTCCCCAGTGTCCGTGAGAGAGGCAGTTCCCCCTGACGTCCAGCCCGCAGAAGAACTACGAGTCCTACGTCGTCCAGATTCTCGTTCATGGCTACCACATCTCCTCTACCCCGTACCCTAAGTGTCTCTGTGTATTATAAGTTGTGGGTATTATTGTGAAGGTAATATAAAGTATGCTAGTGTTCTATTTAACTTATTTATAGATCTGTGCCTAAGATCTACCTTGTCAACTTCATACACGTGGAAGATTTATATAACTTTGATCCGTACAGTGATTCTATAAGTACGATATATTGCCGAGATAATTTGTTTAAACCTTCAGATCATTACTTGTACGTACGTTACATAGTAATTTTTACATGTGTTACTTAGTGAATACCCTCAGATTTTATCCTTATGCGTTATTATTCTTTATGTCCAAGTCGAATTGAAGTATGTAACGTGAGCTATTTTCCTTCTTAAATTCAATATCTAAAACGTATGCCCAAACTCAGGATCATATTGTCCGCCTATTTATTAATAGAATACTTATAGTACTATTTCACCCCCCTTGAAAATAAAGAACCCATCCGTTGAGTTAGTCAATCTATATTCGAGATATCTAATTTCTATTAGTTCTTGTGAATAATCTAATTATATACGTTCCTCGGGTCATGTAATTCTTTCACCATAGATCTAGGGATTCAGATTTTACGTTCCTTTATCTATTAAGCCTGCTGTTTGGCTATTTATTATATTATTGCTTCATTCAGTAATGTATTCATTATAACCGTTATTTACGTTATAATACAGCGCTACTAAGTTCTGCGTTCTTTCAGGAATTTGTTAATTTATTCAAGCCTCCTTTTATGCCATCATAATTGGGTATTTCATAAATACTATTTTGTTTTTGTATTTCCATTAATTATAGCACATTTACGCTATAATACAGCGCTACTCCGTCCTGCGTTCTTTCAGGAATTTGTTAATTTATTCAAACCTCCTTTTATTCCATCATAATTGGGTATTTAATAAGTACAACTTTGTTTTTCATTTCCATTCATTATAGCTCCTTTTATGCTATAATACAGCGCTACTCCGTTCTGTGTTTCTTCAGTAGTTGGTTAATTTATTCCAACCTATTCTAAATTATATTTATCATATTCCAAGTCAGTCACTACATTTACTGTCAATCTGATTTCCTTACTCTGTGTAATTTGACCTAATCTACGATCGAATATTATTGTTTGTGTATTGTGTGAGATTATTCGCAATAACTCTTAGATAGTTAAATTCAGATTAAAACTATCTTTCCCCTTAGAATAAAGTGAAGTTCATATCTTTACTCTCCGATTTAACATCCATTAATATAAAATAGTATTTCCTGTGACCTCAGTCCAACTGACCTGTACCCCGAAAGCGGTACCTTTGTGGGTTCACCTGAAGGCGACCCTTATTGTTTTTGACCACCGCGCAGACTCTCGCGCAACTGAGAGATAGGCCCCAGTTGTCTTACCTTGTCCTTGTTAATATACCTCACGTTACACACTTGGCCCGCATATGTATTGTTGTCAATGCTTATTGTTTGTGTATATATTTCCTATAATTGCGTATTTCCTTTCTTCATTTTTTTGTGAGTGACGAACTATATTCACTAGGGAGTAAAGCATATTCAACTTTCTATAAGTCACCTTACCTATTAGAGTCCTACTCAATATAGTAGTGATTTTAATACCCCATATCTGTACGTATGTCTTTATAATAAATATGAGTGTAATCTATGCTGTGTGTTTATTGTGTTGTTGATTGCCCGATTGAGTACCTTGATTAAATAACTCACTGGATACTGCCACCTTTCCGAACATACGGACATTAATTAATAAATCAGTGTATAATAAATCAGTGTATAATATAATAGTATAAGACGTTACATAAGCAATTAGGAAATTGAAACTTGAGAATAATTCACATTTGCTTTAATGAATAATACCTTAAGACTTATTCAGAAGTACTATAACGAATTCAATGTTTAAGTAGCAAGTAATAAAACAAGTATAAAAAGTCGGTTTTCACAATCACGAACTGGCCTGTGACCACTTAATGTCAACAAGTTATGGGGGTTTTCTCTCTCTCGTTCTGTACCATAATCTCGCCTTATATCACCTTGGGTTACGCCCTCTTAATGACGTCTACCATACATTATGGATCTTACATAACTCTTAACCAATACCTGTCAAGATTACATAACTGGGTGTGGTTTAAACTTTCTGGCACACCTTAGATACATGTTAAACCCACCCCCACCACACCCTATACATGTCCCTCTCACGTGATAGAGGGTGGACGTGATTTGATGACATCAGTCATGACACAAGCAATTCCCATGGCCTCTTCTTCTGAGAGGTCAAATGCATACAGGCTGGCTCTCTTCAGTCTATACCAGATGTATATAATACAAGAAAATACAATTATAATAATATAAGCTGTTATAATAAGAATATAAGTATGAAAAGTTAAAATACAAGTACTCCCTGTAAATAAGTAAGTAAGGAATAAAGTTGGTTAAGTAAGCTTAAATGGGAGTATATAACATATGCATGAAGCTAGATGTGTTCCTGTTAAGCATATTCCAATTCAAAATATCAGAAACGCGGATAAAAGATATAACGAAGCGAGTTGGATTACAACCCGGCATAACAATATGTATATATCAAACTTCGGACAAAGGCACACATGAATATAATGGAATCACCTGTATGAAAAATGTAAGATAAAACTCCTTGACACAAAGTATTAAAACACTTTGCCTCGGAGTCCGGGGAGGTATATCATGGCCAGTGTTTTTAAGCAGTCAGTGTAGTGTGATGGTAATAGTTTAACCCACACCAGTTATATCCACAACTTTTATTACACCAATTATTCATTACCATTCAATTATGCTTTATTGTCATTATATGTGGAATTAATGTCACAAATATTACTATCAGTGTGGTTTAATAGGCTTCAAACTAGAATATGAATAGTAGCAAATATCAAATAAAAAAATACCAACATAAATAAATATATGTAACGAGTGCCTCACCCAAAGTTGAAACAGCGACAGGGTCAAAATCAAGGGACCTTTGAGCTAAAATGCCTGGACAATCTAAGTCATAAGACGAGGGAAAGACTGATTCTGGGAGAAAGTTCCAGAGCTTAGCTGTTAAATAGAAGAAATATTGAGAAAAACGTTTCACTCTTGGGTTGGCGAGTTGCACAGAGTAGGGGAGGGATTGTGTTGCAAGATGGGTGCTATGTGCTCTATGTAGAGGGGGTGGTATACACTATGAGAGCTCTGAGGAACACTGATTATTGTAATAGCTGTAGAATAGTGAGAGAGATGCACCATTGCGACGAAGAGAGAGAGACTGCAGATAATTTGCGAGTGGACGTGAGTTATTGAGACGGAAGGCTTTCTTTTCTATTTTGTCTAGAAGTTGTGTGTGAGAGGATCCACCACACATGTGTGAACAATACTCAATACATGGACGCACTGTGCCCCTGTACAGAGCAAGAAGCTGTGCAGGGGTAAAGAACCCCTGGAGGCGGTTGAGCACACCCAACTTCTGGGAAGCTGTTTTAGCAAGAGTGGTTATATGATCTTTCCAAGAGAGATCAGAAGAAAAAGAGACCGAAAATATTGAGAAAAAAGGAAGGGTTAATTTGCATGTTGTTGAAGAGTAGGTCATAGTTTTCTGGAAGGGGATGGGTAGACAGATGGAAAAATTGAGTTTTGGAAACATTGGAAGAAAAACTGTTTTCTCTGACCAAATTAGAGAAAGTAGAGATATAAAAATATAGGTGTTTTATGACCTCTTTACGGGAGTTTTGGAAAGGAAATTAGAGACAAAGGCACAGATGGAAGGATATAAACCGTAGGAGGGTAGTTTGGAAATAAGGGATTTGTGCCAGACTCTACTGAAGGCCTTCGAAATGTCTAGTGCAACAGAAGAAGTATCACCGAAGTCCTGAATGGAGGATGACCAAGAGTTAGTAAGATAAGAAAGAAGTTTGCCAGTAGAGCGGCCCTTAACGAAGCCATACTGGCTGTCTGAGAGTAGGTTGTGGGAAGATTAATGGTTAAGATATTTTGAGGTAAGAATAGTTTCATAAACTTTAGAGATGCAAGAAATGAGAGCAATTGGACAATAGTTGGAGGGTTAAGAGCAGTCATCCTTCTTTGGGACAGGTTAAATGAGAGCAAACTTCCAGCAAGGAAAGACGTTAGAGGAAAGACAGACACAGAAGAGTTTTCCTAAGCAGGGATCCTGCACGAAAGCACAATTTGGTTGTACAATAGGAGGTACACCGTCCAGTCCGTACGCCTTCTTAGTAATAAGCCCAGAGAGGGTGGAAAGTACATCCTTGGAAGAGAGTATGATGTTAGGCATAAGTAGGAGAGAGGGGAGTGGATAATGAGGAATAGCACCGGAATCACCCAAACTGGAGTTTATAGCGAAAGTGTTTTATATATATATATATTACTCCCAGCTGGACTGGTGGGTAAATGAGTCAGCCGGCCCGGAGTAGCTGAGAAGGACCATGTTAAGTGTTACCAACTCCTCACAGCAGTGCCTCCAAGTCATGTTAGCAGCTCCAGCTATATATTAGCAGAACAAACAGAACGGCTGAGAGCCATCATATACATGTCATAGTCGTGGGCCCCCTATAGATCTCTTTACTATCTCTGATCGGGGCCTACCACATTAATACTGTCACAAGCACCCAAACCAAGGATGTCCAGGGTTTACCGGGATATATTTGTGATGATCATCCACGGTCACAATTCAACAACCAGTTAACCTGAGAGATGATGTACAGAGTCAAAGTGTAGATGTATGCTTATATTTAATTTCCATTGGTAGTTATTGATTCACCAATGATTAACCTTAGGCCATCTATCCCATCCTTGACAATATACACACATCAACTACTGTTCTCTAATTATTATCACTGTTTTTGTGCCTCAGACATTACTCCTGGTTGTTTTCTTACTTCAATACATCACATATTTTTTCTGACATGTATTCCACTCTCATCTTTATCATTATGACCATGGTCATCACCATCATCTCGGTTAGTGTTATTTCCTCGAGTCGTTAAAAATGGGTAGCGACATTGAATGCAATTGAACATTCACAAGCTGTAGGAACGACTTGTGACTGTTATCACCCACATTCACAGAATGAATGGGTAGTGATTGAGGGAGACTTAACAGTTATTCTCATGTGATCTAAAGCGAAACTTTACTAAGTCTTCATCCTCAAATAAAGTGTTAATGTATTTTAACAATTGATCGTATTGAAGAGTACATCATGTTTATGTCCATGGAATGACTGAACTGCTAGACAACACAATGTTAATGCATTACATTTATTCCATCATACTGCTCTCAGTAAATCACACACGGTGAATGTAAGTCGTGAAACAGGTTTATTGCCATGGACGCCACCATGTTTGTACACAAATCTTAAGGTAGAGTACACTATACATTAAATTTTACATTACTGGAAACAGAGTGTGAGGAACACTGTCTCATCAACCATCACAAGGACCTAGATAATGGCATATCCTTGTTTAGTACTAAAGGGATGATCCTTGAGGGAGCTATTGCTCTCCCTGGTGTCAAGTGTGAGCTATCTGCAGTATGGTGTGTGATATTGCTTACACTTAAAATGTTTATTATCATTAATATTTAAAGTAATGACATCAAATATAACCTATGTCAAAAACTGATCTATAATGTAGTATGCAGCGTGAAATACTGTACACTGTAGCTGTTCATCATTATGTTTTGCTTGTTAAGAGTCTAAGTCAAGTGTATATGACACATGTGTTTAAACTGAATTGTTTAAAGGTGTTGTGTTTGAAGTGAAACTACATAAACTGTCAACATGTTTCTTAAATATTTGTACACGGTCCACATACAATATTCAATTAAGAAGTCTTCAAATGGTCAGGTCTTGTAGCAATTATAATGATAACACATAAGTACACACGGAAATGTAGTGAACGGATATAAAACGTTTACTCCAAAGACCTTAACTAATGTAAACACCAACTAAAAAGTATGTCACCGGTGCCTCGTTAAAATATTGACGATCGGGCGTCAATGGGGTAAATATAAGCACAGACAATGTTGGTACCATGAAACGAGTTCACAGTTTATGTTTGTGTATGTGTATGAAGGAAGCAAAAGGCAGTCTGTCTGGAAAAAGTGACCCCCCCCCCCTCCCTTACGCCAGTTAAACTAGAGAAAGAGAGCCAAATTCAAAGAGTGTTCGAGTCAAGATGTCTTGAAGCACTTTAATACATAGGATGAAGCAAAGTCAGATTGAGTCAGATTGTTTAGTAGAATAAAGATTGAAAAAATATGTTCACTCTTGGTGTACCAATGAGCAGACGGATACAAAGCAGGGGGGATGGGGGGGGGGTGAAAGAGTGAAACTCTTATAATGTATGCTTCGCTAACAACGCGAGAGCGAGAGAGCAACAACAAACAAGTCAAAATATACTGTAGTGGGGAGGCAGGAGGGGAATATAATTATAAACGTTGAGTAAAGTAGCTAAGTGTACCCCCCCCTCCCTATGTTGCTTGTCCTGCCTCACCTGTCACCCCACCTGTATTGTCTCTCCTGCCTCACCGCTCCTGTGTTGTCTGTCCTGTCTCACTGCTCCTGTGTTGTCTGTCCTGCCTCACCCCTCCTGTGTTGTCTGTCCTGCCTCACCCCTCCTGTGTTGTCTGTCCTGCCTCACCCCTCCTGTGTTGTCTCTCCTGCTTCACCTCTCCTGTGTTGTCTGTCCTGCCTCACCCCTCCTGTGTTGTCTGTCCTGCCTCACCCCTCCTGTGTTGTCTCTCCTGCCTCACCCCTCCTGTGTTGTCTGTACTGCCTCACCCTTCCTGTGTTGTCTGTACTGCCTCACCCTTCCTGTGCTGTCTGTCCTGCCTCACCCCTTCTGTGTTGTCTCTCCTGCCTCACCCCTCCTGTGTTGTCTGTCCTGCCTCACCCCCCCTGTGTTGTCTGTCTTGCCTCACCCTACCTGTGTTGTCTGTCCTGCCTCACCCCCCCTGTGTTGTCTGTCTTGCCTCACCCTACCTGTGTTGTCTCGCCCCTTCGCCCCTCCTTTATTTTGTTTTCCCCCTGTGTGATAACATACACGTAGTTTTTGGTAATTCAAGCATTATGAGTGCCGTTGTGTTGAACATTATAAGTATATAGTTGTATGCACTAGTTAATAAATATCAGCTGATAAAGGTACATTGTTGGTGTTGGTGAGGGTGGAGGAGTATGGGAAGGAAAAAGTTTACCATCAATTTGGAGAGAATGTGGTGTAGGTGACATAATATAGTATATCTAGCTGAGAGTGGCTGATGGTAGCTGCTTCATAGCTGGAGTCTGTTATGTAGGAGAGAGAGAGAGAGAGAGACTAGCCACACATGTCTTACGATCCCTGCGAGATGGACAGGACTTCATCCTAGAAGAGATAGCAACCCTAAGAGAAAATGGAAGGAAGGGATAGTAAAGATGAAGGGTCTCCCCCCACCCACCCCCCACCTTCAGGCAATTTGCTGTACATGAAAACAGTTAGAAGTGAATAACCTTACAAGGCTTGTAAATTATATCTATCCATCTATTGCCTGACGCTGTGATTCTCGAAGGGGTGGCCACGAACGAACCACCCCCATGCACTTCTGCCCCCGGTCAGTCGACGCCCTTTCTCCCAACCAGCACCGCCTTCATCAATATACTTCCTCACTCCATCCTTCCACCTCTCTTTCGGTCTACCTCTCCCTCTCTGTCCTTCCACCTCGCTCTCGTACACCTTCTTAGTCATTCTCTCACTACCCATACATTCCATATGGCCGAACCATCTCAGGTTTTCCTTTGCACAATACTTCTACACGACACCTCCTTCTTACTTCCTCATTCGTCTAACTATCCCTCCATGTAACTCCGCACACAATTCTCAAGTAACTCATTTCCACCCCTCTTACTCTTGGTCTGAGTCGCTTCTCAAACGTCCATGCTTCGCTTCCGTAAGTCAGTGTCGGGATTACCACACTGTCATGCAAGGATTTCTTCACTTCCATACTGACCACCCTATTTCTTGATACTGCTTTCATTGCTCCTACAACCCTCTTCCCCTGTTGTACCTTCTCTCACAGTTCTTCATCCATAGTCCCATCTTTACTCAACACACTGCCCAGTTACTTAAAAGAGCTAACGATCTCCATAGCCTGACCGTTCAACTTCACCTCACACACTGTAACTTCACCCCTTTCGAAGACCATAACCTTGCTCTTCCCCGCATTTACCTTCAAATTCCGTTTTTCATACACTGTTCCAAACTCATTTACCAGACCCTGCAACTCCCATTCATTATCGCTCATCAGAACTGTATCTTTCGCAAACAGCAGTATAAGCAGCTTCCACTCATTTCCCTCCCTTCTCAGCGATACACCAACATCCACTGCTCTTCCTAGTATTTCTTTCATGACTCCATCCATATATATAGTAAACAACCACAGGGACATCACACACCCCTGTTTCAACCCAACATTCAGGTCAAAGAACTCGCTCTGCTCATTCTCCACACTTACTGCCGCCTTTGCACCCTCATACATGCTCTTCACTGCTTTCAGCAACTTGCTTGTAAATTGCCTGAAATGGAAAGGAAACGTTATGCTTACATTCACCTTTGTTCCTGCTCTCTTCAACTGAAAACAGTATTAATTTCTGCCAGGTTCTCTTGTCAGTAATATATAATTTTCTAATTCAGATCAACTTCACTGTGGTATGAATCTAACTTTTGTTTATATGT
The DNA here is from genome assembly GCA_032716605.1 of Paralithodes platypus. Lineage (NCBI taxonomy): Eukaryota > Metazoa > Arthropoda > Malacostraca > Decapoda > Lithodidae > Paralithodes > Paralithodes platypus. Next base: position 27,076,416 of record CM064490.1, read on the forward strand.
GTATATTTAGACAGTCTTTAGGGAGCGTATACCTCTCGCCAATTATACTGTGGTTGAAGATATTTTTAGTTGTCTAGGTTTGCTTTCTCTGCTTATTAGTTGTAATGTGTTTCCTCTTGTGGAACTCTCTTTGGCTATCTTAAAAAGATTATGGAAATTTGCGTCACTAAATCACTATAACACTATCATCTGTCCCCTTATTCTCTGTTTGTTAAGTGAAACTATATCAAATTCTCTTAACCCCTCGAGTACCAGCGACACACATTATGCATCGGCAATGTATGTAACACTAAACCCCAGCGCAACATAGGGTGCATCGCGGATAATTACACCGGTTCTATGGTACTTAGAGGGCTCAGATTTGTATGAGAACTGCAAATGTATCCCATGCAACAATGCCGATGGTTGAAAACCCTCAAAGTCCAGCCGCGTGCGCGACTTTCATTAGAGGACTCTCTAATGACTTAGGGGACTGTTTTTTTTTTATTTTTTTTATTTCAAACCCATTTTCGTGTATAAGGACTCCTAACACATATACGCACACATACATACACATAATTATACTGTACATACATAAATACACATATACATATACACACATATACATAAACAAACTCAAGCAAATACATACATATATTCTAATACACACACACACACACACACTTATGCATACATTATTAAAGGAGGGCGCGTATATATGGTGTGACAGGCCGGCATTACACATTATTAATAATATTTACAATGGTTGGGATAGGACTATTTTGGTATCTGTCAGTTCTTGCCCTTATTGGTTGGAGTGTGTTGAAGTGTCGAGCTGCACGTGTTGGTCTAGGGGCGTCTGGTGGAAGTAAGTTTCTGTGTCGTGGGTGAACAAGTAGCTTAGATGCAAACTGCTTGAGTGTGTTGTAGTGGTGGGTTGAAAGTGCAGGTATGCTAAGGGTGGTGAGAGCTTCCTCGTACCCTGGGTATGTGCCACCCAGGATGATCCTGCATGCCCTCTTCTGCACTCTCTCCAATTGACGTTGTTGTGTCAGGGTTGGAGAGGAGGACCAGGCGGGAGAGGCGTAGGTGAGCTTAGGGAGTATGAAGATGTTATATATACTCTTCAGCTCATTCTCCGGCGCCCCCAGGGATCTCAGCCGCCTTAGCATAAACAACTTGTATGTGGCGGTCCTGACTGTGGTAGACACATGTTTCTTCCAGTTCAGCTTGTTATCCACAGTGATTCCGAGGAGTTTGGTGGACTCAACAAGCTGAAGGGGATGAGGACCAATTGTGACAGTGGGTGGAGGAAGGTCGGTAACGGAGGTGTTGATGTGCATGACCACTGTCTTGTCATGATTGATGGTCACATGATTGACTGTGGTCCAGGCTTGAAGACGGTCGAGGATGTCTTGTAGGGGGTCATAGTTAGGGGAGGTGTTATCGACAGTAAGGCCGACTGTCGAGTCGTCCACGTACTTCCAGTGGAATGGAGTGTCCTTTAGGGCATCATTAATCAAGATGAGGAACAATAGAGGCCCCATCTTTGTGCCCTGTGGGACTCCACATGTGATGTCTAGGAAGGTGGAGATGAAGGTGAAGCCTTGATATCGCACTGCTTGCCATCTGTCACTAAGGAAGTCGGTCAACCACGCAACCTGGGTAGGATGTAGCCCCAACTTTATGGCCTTGTTGATGATGATGGTGTGGTCAACAAGGTCAAATGCTTTCCTAAAGTCAATAAAGGCAAGAGCGAGGGACGTCTTTCTCTTCTCAAGATTTGTGTAAATATAATCTAGGAAGCTAATAAGACAGTGAGTGGTGGAGGAGGTTTTTACGTTGCCAAACTGTTGGGGATCTATTAAGTGACGGATTTGTGAGTAAGCCCAGGTGAATACAAAGTCCTCACAGATTAGACTGGGGATGGGCGTTATGGCAACTGGTCTGAGTTCATTAAGAGAATGTGGGGAGGGGGTTTTGGGAATTGGAGTGACATTTGAAGTTTTCCAGTCTGCAGGGCATTTACTTTGCCTTAACCTCTGAAGTGCGCATGGGGGTAATTGGAAACGTCCCCCTGTGCTGACGTATTTGAGGTGTTTCCGTCACTAAAATATTCATTGTGCCATTAATAGCATTAATACTTATCCATATGCTCCTATTATGGGTTGATTATAAAGGTATTAACCTGAAACAACAATAAAACGAGTGAAAACAGCGTTTGGATGGTCAAAATCGGAGATATAGCCCGCGAGTTGTATAATGTATGGGTGAGGCAATCTGCTTTCCCGCCAATTTCCCCCAAGGCCACTGAGACACAGTCGATCGATACTCTCTCTCTCTCTCTTGCACTCGCTTGCCATCAGTGATGACAACACCCTGCTTGCAACTCGCTAATGTTAGCACGAAAATATACCTCAGAATAAGGGAATAACAGGGAAAATAGGTGATACTGAAGGAGAGGAGGAAAGTGGGGAAGGAGGGGAGGTAGAGGACTGAGATTTTGCATGGCCCAGGGGCCAAACAAATTTTTTTTTTTTTTTTTTTTTTTTTTTTTTTTTTTTTCGATGTCAAAAGTTGATTTTTTTTTCTCACTCACTCATAAGAGTCTCCCCGCAGTCCGCCGGGGGAACTCTTAAGAGTCTCCCGGCAGTTCCCGGGTTAAGGAGGCATTAATTATCGAGCAAAGGGGGATGGCAAATTCAACCGAAATTCTTTGTATATTTTCATGGGTAGGTCTACTGGGGTTGTTGATCTTTTTAATTTGAAACTGGAAAGCTTTTTGGCCACTTCATATTCTTGAACAGTTACTGGGGGGGAAGGGGATGGGAGGAAGGCAGGGAGGTTGGTGCGGTCAAGTTTGGGGAGGGTCTGGCATAATTATGGTAGAGAAGTGATTATTTATCAGTTCATGTGCATCTTCATGAGGGACATGGGAAACACAGGGGATCGAAGGAGTCCCACTACTTAAGCCACAAAGATTCTTAATTTTAGAGTACCACTGACTGATATTGGTTTGTTTTAAATGATGAATCTTTGTAGGGTAGTAGGACTTCTTCGCCCAACGGATCTCCCTTATCACAATGTTGCGTAGGTCCTTGTAGCGATTGTTGTCCGTGTAGTATATCCGTACAGTATATTGACGGGTCCCGTCAGGAAGGTGTTAAGCGTAATAACAAAGGAAATTTAAAATAAGAGACTACAAACGAAGTTGAAGTGATATCATGGATTATAAGGTCAAGCAACTGGTGTAAGGGTTTGCCTTAGTATTGTTAACAGTCAACTTATGTTAACAACACAAATCCATGATGGTTTGCTTGTTTACTTGATACATGAATTAGTAATGTACAATGATTTTTATAAATCCAACTCTAGGACAAAATAACATAGATAAAATATTAATTGTTTTGTAAATAAATAATACGATAATTAATCTGTATGCATTTTATATTGCAATCCGTGTATCAATAATCCATGCACGTGTCAGATCGCATGCATTTTTATGGAAGTGATTTAGATACCATATAATTACACCAACTCGCAATCATCACAAATCTGTATTACCTGTTCATGGTATATGCACGTATCATATAGTACCAGAGTACAGGAGAGCAGTAGAAAGACGACTAGGTGGGTTCGACCTGGAAGTTATGGAGGAAGTGGAGGAGATGAGCAAGGTGTTTAAGGAAGAGATCTGTACAGCATGTGAGGAGTTGTGTGGAGTGAGGAGAAGAGGGAGGGGAGTGAAAGGTACAGCATGGTGGACAGAAGAGGTAAAAATAGCTGTGGAAGCAAATACGAAAGCATATAGAGAGTGGTTGGGTAGTAGAGGGAATGAAGATTTCGAGAGACAGAAACGAGCGAGGTACGTGGAGAGTAAAGCAGGTATCACACGAGCACTAATCCGACAAACCAACTTGCATCGGGACGATCGACGTTCGTAATAATTAGCACACGGCATCATAGTATCACCAACCAAGTGCAGACGACACAGTGTTCTCCTAGCTTCAAAACCTGCTTAACACTCCTCGAGCGGCTAGGTCTGTAACTTCTACTACCTGCCAAGCGGGTAGTTTTACCCTAAACGAGCTTATTTCCGTGCTCTTTTTCATGCATAAACAAGAGCCAGAGCATAATACAATTATGTATCCGTGAAAGGGCGTTAATTGAGCTTTCCAATGACACCTGAACCATCCTTCTACGATCACGGGTTGTCTTGCAACGATCGTGCAACACGAAGGAAAAATCCCTAAAATACGGTAATTTCCTTACATAATTCCCTGTCTAGCGAGGTAGTGGGTGTGGATGTGTGTGGAGGTGGGGCCAGTGCCAGCGAGGGAGCCATGCCGAATGGTCAGAGTCAACCTACGCTCCTCCCACCGCTCGGACTCTCTCTCAGAGCCAATTTTGTGCTCAACATCGCCACCGACTTAAGGCGGGCCCCGCTCTTTAGGCAGGGGTTCTGTAGATCGACTTAAGGCGGGCCCCGCCAAAGAGGGGTTAAAACACGCAATACTTTTTTATGTAATTGTAATACCTATACATAATCATATCTAATAAATGAAATTATAGAGGAAATGTAATATTTAAATGTTAAATATCGCTTACGGGAGGTTAGTATTCAGAGTTTGAAAAATTTAAGGATTGCGCATCTACGGTTCCTTAGCCTATGTACTGCATTTTATAAGGTGTGAACATAATTCAATAGTCAAGACCGTGGATGAGTAAACTAGTTTATTAGAATGACCACCTAACACTATTTACCAATCTGAATACATTGATAACTATGGCATCACAAAACAGAGTTCTCGGTGACGTAGACATGCTTTTTTTTTTTTTGCGAGAGGCTCGCATAGCCTACTCATGGAGTTTAACTGATCGTGCCCTACCTAACTTTATTATTTTGTAATTATCCTTTTACTACTGGTCGATCAAGAGCATATTATAGTTAATAGGTCTACCAGAGGGACTACATGAAAACACACATGCTGATAACTCAAAGGCAGGGAATAATAATAATGCGATATTAGTCACTCCTTACATAGGGAATGCTTATAAAATATCAATGCCTTATAATTATTATGTAATATATGGTATATTGAAAATATATATAAGACATAGCCTAACAATTACTCGGTTCTGTCTGCATACCAAATGATGGTTATAGTGTGCATTCGGCGATGAAATGTTTGGTAGACTACTAATTGCACATTTTAATAGAATAACGCTATGCATATTCATCTTCTCTAGACTAATTTGTATCCAATGCTATAATTATATAATATCTATGTGGGTTTTAGTTTCTTAATTTCTATTACATTAAATACAAACTAACCTAGAAAAACTTATCCCAGTTTATGGTAATCTATCCTGTAACGTACATTATACAATTACTATTACAACGTACACTATTTAAGTCAAACGAATGTATATATATAAATAAATGAACTAATATAACACTGTCATAATTATGATACATTTAAATTTATCTACTGGTATTGTGTAAAAGAAATGCAGCAGCGAGTGAAGCCTAGAGAGACTGCATGTAGTAGGCTAGGCTATAGCCTAATAACAAGCAGTGCATTATGTATGAAAATACTGTATAGGAAGTCAATTAACTACATCTGCTGCAGACATAATATCACTATATATCACCATAACATGTCTCCAAGGTCACAAATACAAAATAAAGCATTTATAATTTTAAATAAGACAATATATCCTGACAGTTGTGGCAATGTTTGCCGTCTTTCATGATGTGACGAGTTTAATCATATTTTCCCGAACGTTCGTACTAGATATAATTATATACGCCGTGTACTTCAACAGACTAGGCATTATTTTGTTAAAGTGAAGACTGAATTGCTTAGCATAGCATAATATATCGGTAAATAGCAATGCTAACCGATTTATTTGAATACAAGTTGGCGACTTGGCCAACGGTTTTCGCTCACGACCGACGACAGTTGGTTGCTCCGATTGACGTCGGAGCAACACAATCTCGGCAACAGGTTGTCCAGATTCCAGTTGGTTGGCCAGATTAGTGCCCGTGTGATACCCGCTTAAGAGGGTGGTGAAGAGAGTAGTGAAGGAAAGTAAGAGAAGAGTAGATGAGGAATTTGGAAGGAATCTGAGTGTAAAATGGAGGGAGAGTAAGAAACTGTTCTGGAAAGAAGTCAAGAAAGTTAGGGAAGGTAGCAAGGGAAACAGTAAGGGTGTGAAAGATATGAATGGGAGAATGCTAGCCGAGAAGCAAGAGAGAGTCGAAAGATGGAGGGAGTACTTCAATGAGTTGCTAAATGTAAGGAATGAAGAGCCAGCAAACATACTTGGATATGGTATGGGAGGGAGAAGAAGAGGAAGAAGAGGAAGAGGAAGAAGTGGAGGAGGAGGTGGGGATCAGCAGGTCAGAAGTATGGGAAGCCATGAAAAGAGTGAAGTTGGGGAAAGCACCAGGAACAGATAGAGTGTGTGGGGAAATGTTGAGGTATGGTGGTGAGATAGTGATCGAATGGATATGGAAAATGTGTAAACTAGCATGGGAGAAGGGGAGTGCATCCGATGACTGGAAGACTGGCATAATAGTCCCCCTATATAAGGGGAAAGAGGAATGTGTGGTAACCACCGAGGAATATGTCTTCTAAGCGTAGTAGGGAATGTATACAGTAGGGTAGTGATTGAGGGAGTGAGCGTGAGAACGGAGAAATGGTTAGGCGACGAGCAGGGAGGTTTTAGGAAGGGAAGAGGATGTGTAGATCAGATTTTTACCCTGAATTGTGTTGTGGAGAAATATCTGGAGTAGAAACAAAAGGTGTATGTTGCCTTTATGGACTTGGAGAAGGCCTATGACAGAGTGGATAAAGAAGGTTTGTGGAAAGTATTTAGAATATACGGAGTAGTTGGCAATGATCTGAAAGCAGTGAAGAGTATGTATGAGGGTACAAAGGCAGCAGTACTTGTGGAGAGTGAGCAGAGCGAGTTCTTTGACCTGAATGTTGGTTTGAAACAGGGGTGTGTGATGTCCCCATGGTTGTTTACTGTATATATGGATGGAGTCATGAAAGAAATACTATCAAGAGCAGTGGATGTTGGTGTATTGCTTAAAAGGGAGGGAAATGAGTGGAAGCTGCCTATACTGCTGTTTGCGGATAATACAGTTCTGACGAGCGATAATGAATGGGAGCTGCAGGGTTTGGTAAATGAGTTTGGAACAGTGTGCGAAAAACGGAATTTGAAGGTAAATGCGGGGAAGAGCAAGGGGTGAAGTCACAGAGTGTGAGGTGAAGTTGAACGGTCAGGCTATGGAGATCGTCATCTCTTTTAAGTATCTGGGCAGTGTGTTGAGTAAAGATGGGACTATGGATGAAGAAGTCTGGGAGGGGGTACAACAGGGGAAGAAGGTTGTAGGAACGCTGAAAGCAGTAACAAGAAATAGAGTGGTCAGTATGGAAGTGAAGAAGTCCTTGCATGACAGTGTGGTAATCCAGACACTGACTTACGGAAGCGAAGCATGGACGTTGGTTGAGAGACTCAGACCAAGAGTGAGAGCAGTGGAAATGAATTACTTAAGAAGTGTGTGCGGAGTTACATGGAGGGATAGACAGACTAATGAAGAAGTAAGAAGGGGGTGTGGTGTGGAGGTAGATGTGTTGGAAAGTGTGAAAAGGAACAACTTGAGATGGTTCGGCCATATGGAACGTATGGAAAGCGAGAGAATGACTAAGAGGGTGTACGAGAGCGAGGTGGAAGGACAGAGAGGAAGAGGTAGACCGAAGGAGAGGTGGAAGGATGGAGTGAGGAAGTATATGAACGAAGGCGGTGCAGGTTGGGGGGAGGAGCGTCGACTGACTGGGAACAGAGGTGCATGGGGGCGGTTCGTTCGTGGCCACCCCTTCGGGGATCACGGCATCAGGCAATAGATCGATAGATAGATATACCATAGTTGTGATGGATATAATATGTCCACATTAATATTGTGTTACTTATAATAAAGACTAACTGGCCAGATGGTCCTCCCCTCATTAATTGTCAGTTAAAAATAGTGTCGCCTTGGAAAACCCTGGATTAATTCTCACCCAGCCATGGAACATACCTGCCTCGACTTCCATTTAATCTTGGTGAGGCAGTAAAGAATGTGAAGATCAAAGAGAACGGAGATCAAAGAGAACTATGACGTAGTGGAATACGTAGATAAGGAACGATAGATATAAGTTCAAAGGAGTGGAAAGTAGAACAAGCAACACCAGACCGACTGATACTAACGAGGCTGCTTGAATATAATTAACTGCTATATATTTGTTAACACAATTAGTCGAGACTGAAGACCGAAACATTTATCTTGCAGACTGAAGACCGAGACAATTAATCTAGCTGCGATGTTGAATGGTTAGACCGTGTGTAATTCATTGATTCTGCAAGGACGTCAATTATCTAACATCAATACTCAATTCAACAAAATAGCCAAGATATAACACATATTTTTGTGTTTGATGTCCGTGATGGTGGCTATAGTGCCTCCTATTACATCCAAGATCACAACGTATATCGAACAAGACTAGGCAATTGCCATACTGTTACGATGATCCACCATCGTAAGTTTAAAACTTGGTTAATTTATGTCTATAAATTACTGTTGCATTGGTCATATATTCACATTGTGAATATATCATACCATATTGCGGTAATTTCAATACTGCGTGAAGCAGTGATCAACCATACAGCGTGAAGCAGTGATTGATATTTATCAGTATATTATCGTCTGTTTCAAATTCATATTTTTTCATTCAATGACGTGGTCTCTTTGATTTTCCTATTCTCTAAACAGTGGCAAAATTATGTAACCCATTTATTATTGATGGGCTTTTCCGGTATATTGATACAGTGCATATAGTATATTATGCGTTGTATAAGCATGTTGTATTTAGTTGTTTAATCCTATGTGGTCCTGCTTGTCGTAGTTGCATTGTTTAACCTGAGAACGACGAGCTATTGGTAGTGCACACCCTACCACCAAGCAACGATATTAGGCTTGATTCCCGCCTAAAATCGTTATTTTATGATAAATATTGGTATTACTTATTCATATGTGCCTATTCTACGTTTAATAGGAAGATATTAACATGTAACAACAATACAACAAGTGGGAATAGTATTTGGGTGGGTTAAAAATACAAATTATTGCCGACCCTCCAGTCATGAAGTGTGAGGCGAACGTGACTTATACTCTCCCTCTTCGAAGCCTAGAGGCAGACTGAAGCCTCTCTCTCCATCCCCACGCACTCGATATGCGCAGGACAACACCTAGGAACCAGGTTAGAGATATTGGCGTGGTAAATAAACCAATAAACAGGGAATAAGAGGAAAAATAGGTGATTATTGAAGGGGGGGGGAAGGACGGGGTTTGGACACATGTGGAGGAGTGATAGTTGGTATGGAGGGGAATGAATCTCACTTAATTACTTATTCCTTTGTTTTAAGTGCTACTGGGGCCTTTTAAAAGTTTTTTTTTAGGCATTGGATCTTAAGAAGTTTGTCACCTTTCACCACCAAAACCTCTTGTGAGTCTTCTTGCCATTCTCGGGTTAAGTAAGAATTACATTGTATAAAAGAACCATCAGGCTAGTTCAAGTAGCTCCATCTGGTGCCGGCCTTATTAAATTCCGGCTGTAGGAATGTGAGTCCGATTCCAACTATTAACACCTTACGAGCGGCCTATGCGGTTTATTATATGTACCGCACAGCGGGGTGTTTTTAGCCAAAATAGGGCTGTTTACGTGATCATTTTCATGCCTAAATAAGACCCAGAACGTAAAACAAGTACCTATCCCTGAAAGGGCATAAACAGAGCTTTCGAATGACACCATAACGATCCTTGTATGATGGATAGTTTTCTTGCAATAACCGTGCAACGCGAGTGCAAAAAGCAGGTAATTCGGTAGTTTCGGTACATAATTGAGTATGTAGCGAGTGAGAGGGAGGAGGGAGCTGAGATTTGTGTCAGTAGGTTCGCCGCGGTGGTCTGGAGCAGTCATACGCTCGCTAGTCTCCTGCCACCACTTGTCTCTCTCTCTCAGCCACATTACGTGCTGAAATTGCCACTCGACCTATGTCGAGCGCCGCCACATAGTCCAGCTTTTTTTAACTCGACTTATGTTGCTCGCCGCTAATTAAGGGTTAAGGGAGTAATATCTATCTCTCGTTTCGTCTCTTTATTGCCATTTGCTTATTAAATTATTTCTTTCTTGGCATATATTTATTCATTGGCATATTACCGTAACATCAGACTGATTCTAAGGGGTGTGTGGGGTTTGTTTGTTCCTCGTATTGTGATTGCATAATTACTGTTTTTCCATATAATATATTTCTTCTCTTCTGTGTTTAGCCGCACCCTTGGCTTTGTTAACCCTTTCTCTGCAGGCTTATTTGCGCTATTTAGGGCATATTCAGGCACTCCTGAATGATTAATCACGTATCTGCATTAAATAAACTATTCTGCCAAATACTAGGCGAAAATAGCTTCAAAATTACACCAGCACGAGCTTCGTAGGTGGTGGGGTTCACCCGCAGCGTTGCCATAGACATTCGGGAAAACTCGCTAAT